>VYXC01008332.1:3296436-3335350 GCA_013397175.1 Platysteira castanea
TTTTCCTTTTTTTCCTTCTTTCTTTGCCTCTTTAGAGTGACCTTGGGGAGCCCTTAACACTACATGTCAGAATGTAAGGGCTGCACCGCATTGTGAACTGTTTCTCTGCTGACTCATCTGCCACAGCTAATCAAGACTTTTTGGTCTACATACTGCAGCATTTTAAACCTTTTAGCAGTAAAGCAGTGCTTTTTGCTCAAAAGCTTTTAAATTATAGCACATGGTGGGTGGCTGATAAGATTTTTTTTTTTAATGGAAACCCTTTTCTTGTTATTGCTACATGATGTCCTGTTCTATTTATCAAGTCACAAACTTTTTGGTGTCCAGTACATTTTTTTTCTGAGCTGGTGAATTGTTTTCCTATTAAGGCAGCCTCACATCTTTTCAATTCGGTCTCAGTGGCACCTCTGAGTGACACAAAAGCCTAGATTATTCTTTCCTTGTCCCACCATCACAGTAGGAAGAGGAACACGGGTCCTCAGTCTGCATGCTTCAGGAATGAAGTCTGGGACAGGAAAGATTGCATGGAATTTTCTAGATACAACACTTTCAGTTCAGTTTAGCTCCTTGGATGAGGAGACCAAAGACCACAGCTTCCAGGATTTTCTAGTTTTATGCCCTCCTTGCAGTTTTGAGTTGTTTGTATTGTCCTCTTCTGTCTGGAAACCCTAGCAAGTACTGTCCAGTACTTCCACAGGGGACTCACATGACTTGAACTAAATGATCTTCCTCACCACTTTGGCAGCTGGGGAAAAGAACATTGTTTGCAAAGGAAGAATATGTGCAGCTCGATGAATGGTGCAGTCTCTGTATGTTACTTCTATGGAACATCTCAAACATTGTGTTTCTGCTTTGTGTTTTCAGCAGCTTTCCTTTTAGGTAGCTCCTTCTTCCAGAATGAAACAAGATGAATATTGTTTCCTTTGGGATTCACAGAAGCTTTATTAACTGTAGAAGCAAAAACTAACTGTGTTTAGAACCTATATTGTGTAAGCTGCTCATTTTGCACTAATTTTTACCACCACATTTCTCGGTACTCAATTCTGAAACTTCCTCACCAATTCGCTCTTTCAATTTGGGGAGTATAATAAAGAGCTGATTTAAGGATTTCATAGTGATATATGTATTAAGAAGTACAGCACAACAGCACACAATCACTCAAGACTTTTCTAGAGCATCTAATATTTGCTTCTGATTTTGTGCTTACAAAAAATCCCCAAAGTGGTTATTTTACAGACACAGACATCTAAATTCCTATACTATCTAATATATCTCTTTGACTATTATATCTGTATAGAATCTATACCTTGGATAGCTTTTAGTTTGATTGAAAAATGATTATTAAAAATCTCAAGACATTTTGCAGTGGTGGGGAAGTGGTGAATGTCCCATCCCTTGATGTATTCAAGGCCCAGGTTTGGATAGAGCTCTGAGCAACCTGGTCTAGTGAAAGGTGTCCCTGTCCATGGCAGGACAGGTGGAACAACAGGATCTTTAAGGTCCTTTCCAACTTAAACCATTCTATGATTAATTCTATGATTTCTGGAGTGGGAGTAAGTTATAGATGGCATGGTACAAATAGACTTTACATTCTTATCCAGTGAATTACATAGACTCTTTGCTGCTGCTTAATGATGATGTATTTTTCTGACTCAGCTACACTCTTTTCTCTCTGCAAGTTCCTATAATAAGAGTTTGAGAAATGTGAAGATACCTCTGTGTTTTATTTTGGAGGTATAATGTATTTCTGGCTGGTGTCTCTGCTCCACAGAACTATAGTCTTATTTACTTCAGCAGCCAGGAATCAAGAAATCTTAGGACAAGAGAAGAACTTCAAGAAATCATCTCATCTCTTTTGTTTCTTTAACTGTTATTTAAAGCCAACACCATTCTTTGGTCTTCTCTACTCTGAATTAAACTACTCATTTCCCTTAGTCTTTGCCCATAGGCCATATTTTTGAACCTCTGATCTTTCTTTTTCTTTTTTTTTTTAAATTTTTGCTAGACTCTCTGCATTGATCTATGAGTTTATTGAAGTACACTGTCCAGGACTAGACACAATATTCTATCTAAGGCCATAGTGTTGAATACAACATTGAACAAAGCAGAGGGATTACTTCATATTTCCTTCCAGTCATATTCTTCTACATCCTGCTGTACAGATTCTGAGGCATCTGCCTTTTTTCACAACAGCATGACACTGTTGACTCATGTTCACTTTGTGACCCCTTACAATCCTTCATTTATTTATTTATAGAACTGTCTGTACACCATTGTTCCTCATCCTGTATTTATGTAATTAATTAATCATGATTAATTATGGGATCTTGCATTTAGCACTACTAAATCTTGTAATATTTTCGGTCCATATCTCTGATTTTTAAGATCATCTTGAATTCTGTCCTTGTCCTCTAACATTCTTTTTGTCCCTCCCAGAAAATGGTATCTGTTACTTAATAAGCCTGCTCTCTGTTCCTTTTAGATCATTAATGAAAATATTTAATTGTATCAAGCCCAGAAGAGACAGACCATTAGAACTTGTCCTCTTAGGTATGTATTTCTGATGAGAAACAAATTGAGGATATAATTATATTGTCCCAGTATACATATATAATGGTTGGCTGGGAACTGACAATATGGTTTTATTGTATCAGTTAAAAAATTTGTTGTAATTTGAGTTCAAAACATGGATAATAAATATTCTTCCAAAACTTCCAACATTCTTTCACTACACATTTGTGTAGTGAAAAGATTCATTTTCTAATATTTCTCTCTGTCTATATATACCTTTTTTGGGTTGCCACAGGTTTCACCCATGACCTCCAAAAGCATGCTATCAAAACTTATGCTGAAATCTATACAAGTTTGAGAAGCATTGTGATATCAATAAACTGCTATTTTAAAAACCCTAAAAGGTAAATTTTGAAAGGTTCCAAGTAGCTCTAATATCTATAACTGAACTACTGATCAGAAAAACTTTAGACTAGGTTACTGAAAGAGCAATGTTATCCAACAAAATAAGACAAAATTAAAAAGAGGAAAGATGGATTAATTTAAAGGAAATCTTTCTGACAATAAGATCAATGGATCTGAGCTCTCAAGGGAAGATATGGAAAATTCTTTGTGTTCCTGCCCATGGCAGGGAGATTGGACTAGAACTTCAGGGCTCAGACTTTTTCAGACTTAAGCAGTCAAGTATCCAACAGGGACCAGCTGTGCCATGACAGGCAAATGAGCCCATCTGAGGTCACACAGAGAATTAATGCAGACACTTCACAAGTCTGTAGCTGCTGGTGCCAAGGAACACATGACCTCCATTAGGCACTCCAAAGAAGGGAGTCAATTCTCCTGAGCTCAGTAGAGTTCAGTGCCTGCAACTGTCCACAAGGCTTAGTACACAGTGGATTTTGTTTTAAATTTTCCACTGGTTTCCTGTTGCTAGGAATTTAAAGCAATGGTACTTTTTTTGTTTCTTTGAGGTAATCTAGTTCCTATTTTTTATAGCATGTTTATCATAAACCTTCAAAGAGAGAGAAAAATCTTCACTATTTAAGTTTAAAACAACATAATTCCTCTTTGAGGAGAAAGAAAGAGTAATGAATATCATACCAGTGACAGTAGCTTGAAGAATCTACTTTGAATATGTGATGGAATAGAAAACAAATAAGATTGTTTTGTAAATGTCTGTTACAGATTGTTGTCAATTTTTCACTTTATTTACTCCTTGCAGCCAACAACCTTACTCTTCCTACTCTTTATATGTTATTTTACACTGGTAGTAATAAAGAAAAAGAGAGAGAACAAGCCACGTGTGACAGATGGTAAAGGCGCACTTAATGTGCTATTGGGAAAAATATTGCAGAAATGAGAACTATTCAGGAGCATACAGTGAAAAGTAGAACATTACACATAGGAGGACAAAGCTTTTCTGATTTGAGGAAGTGTGAATTTAGCCTAACTCCAGATCAACCATGGTCCCAGAGTCACAGATGTGTGTTACTACTATGCTGATTTCTAGAGGGAGATCTTGCAGGGTTAGGGATCTTGTACCTAGAGGCTGGAAAGAAGGTGGTGAACTATGAGACATGCCACTGACCTATTTCACAGCCTTCTCCCTCCCTAGCTGCAGAAATTCTGGCACTCAGACTTATTCATCAGTTTTGGCACAGTTCCTCCTGAAACCTCAGGATTCACCTTTAAGGAGGGAGACTGAGATTTCTGCCAGCTAGAGGCAGCTATTTTGGGTGAGGTTGAGGTTGCTGGCAACCCACAGAGATGGTTTTCTTTGGTGCATGGGTGTCTATTCCTGCACTACTAATTTTCATATCATTTTTGTGCTTGATCAGTCTGTGACTGAATATCCTCTGTCACTGTGAAAATGTGTAACTGTGTAAGGACAACTCAGCTCTGATTTTGATTTTTGTAATTAAACTTGATCTGGAAGAAGAAGAAAATGAGAATATAGATAGACAACTTAAGGAAAGTTTTCACTGGGAGCAGTTAGTACATTGGGACTTCCGTTCGTATTTGGTTTGCCTGACATGCACATTAAGCAATTTCCATTTCTTGGAGTAACTTAATGACAATTTTATTTAATTTTATTTAATGTACATCTTTCTGAAGTTATAAGGGAAATTCACACAAATCGAATCAGAATTTTTTCTCCTTCCTGAACTTTGCCTGTTTTCATGATAAGCTTGTCAGAAAAGAGACTGTATTTTGCTAAGTATTTGCATACAGTACGACAGAGTGGATCTGATCTCAAGCTGGACCCTAGACACTACTGTAATGCAAATAAAAAATGGTTTTGCCAACAGAGAGCTTATGTATATATTTATATGTTAGGATTTGTCTTCCATTTTTATTCTTTCTTTAGAAGTTTAGACGGTTCTTTACTAGTCACTCAAGTACTAAATATTTAGCATCAATTCATATGAAAGTTGCTTTGATCTTCGTGTAAATAAACAGGCTCTGTTTCTCCCATAGGACTCTTTCTTGAAAATGATTTCTTTCATCAAGTAGTTTGTTGCATCTCTGTGAACATCAATACTGCTTCCTCAGAACTTCAAACAAATATTTCCTGCACATTTACAGGAAACATATTAAACACTATAAATGGCAACCTGCCTTGCACCTGATTCAACAATTAAAGTGAGGTGTGGGCAACTGAGTGACACAGCACTCTTCTGGCATCATGGCAGATAAGTGTCATATATGCTGTGTCTCTTCTATAATGATGTGAAGTCACACGCCTGCACTAAATACTTCATGTATATTTTTATTTCTATAGATCTATGTTTTTATGTGCATTTACAGACGTAAGAATCTTTTCTTTATGCAACCTGAATGTTTAAACATTGATGGTATAAACCTTGCAATTATAGTTTGCCTTTGGTTACTGATAATCATCCTGGAAAGTCCCAAAGAACAATAGCAAAAACTAAGATGGTGATCCAAATGCAGATGTCTTATGGATAGAAAGCTAAGCAAAAAGAAATGTAACAAACTGGCAAGGTAGGGAGGATAGAAAGCCCATCATGATGTAAGTTTAGCTCTACAAAATTTTCAGCTAATATTTGTTCTGTCACCAAAATAAGCTGTAATCTATGAGGCTTCATCTTTATTTACTTTCTTATTTGTGTAAACACATGGCCAGAATCTGGTCTTCAGTATCTTAAATGTGATATATTGGGCAGGAAGCCATGGATGACTCTATCCCTAGAAGACATAGATTCAAAATGTGAGTGTTTTCTGCAGAAGAATTAATTTGTTGAGTCTCTGAGAAAGAACAAGTGGTTTTAATGAGTGATTGTTTTCCCAAGCTGTCTTCCTGGAACTAATTTGTATGATTGTCCTCTTCACCTTGTTATCAACTCTTCAAATTTTGACTTATCAGGAGGATATTTTGAAAGTTTTCTGTAGACCTCCTGCTTTCTTATAGAACAAACTAGCCATCTGTGAAGCCAATTTTCATAGCTTTACTGGCTTTGAGTGCTCTTCTTTGCACTTAGAAAGCTCTGAAATTATTTTAATTGAATCAAAGTCATAAATTATAATGTCTGGGAGACACTGCAATGTAATTGTTTCTCTTTGTGATATTTACATTCTAACTCAGTCATCCTCTCCAGTGTCCTGCTTTGGAACTCCATTTTGACCATGTAATTCATTCACTTCACAATCAGTCAAGGCTCTGCTATATAATTCTAATTTTGTTAAGTGATATGAATATTGAACAGCTGCAGTTTATTATCTTTGAATGAAGGCACTCTTTATTCTTCCTGTCTTAAGACTCAGTTAATATTCTGAATAAATACACAGCTTCCAAATAGGTACAGAATTGGCCTTTAGTTAATCTTCAACCAAAGAGGTTAGGGAAACTCAAGCCTGTTTGATCCTGCAGATCATTTCAATCTACAGACAATTTTGGTGCTTTCTAGTTTCTCTTCACAAGAAACAGCTTTTCATCTGTCACTGTCCAAAAGGAGAAGTTCTCTAATTCCTGAATGAGCTGACACACACAAAGAACATTTACATACTTAACCCACACAACATGTGAACCTGCACTCTTTCTGTTTCTAGGCTATGCAGATAATGCTTATATGTCATGATTAGCATTAATTCTCAGTTTGATTTCAGTATTCAGGTACTCTGTATTACTCGGACAATGAGTGACTAATGGATCCCTAGAGCCTTGACAAATAGACTAAATCCTCTAAAGACTGGAAAGCCATGGAGACAGGACCAATACTGGCTCCTAGTCGCCAGTCCAGGAGTAAGACTTACATAACGTCAAACACATTTTGAAAAGGGGCTAAATGTGGTACCACTAGTACCAGAGGGCTAAATGTGCTGTTCTCAGACAGAATGCTAAAAGAGAGTAGAAGCTTATATTTTTTGGATGGCCTGTCTTTAAAGCAGACATCTGCATTCATCATCCTTTGAATCACCAGTAACCTGAGATAGGAGTGAGGTATAGGCAGGACTGCTGAAGGTGTACAGTGGAGGTCTCACAGCTGAGCAATAAATGAGACACTGCACTATGCAAATGCATAGTTGAAAATCTGAAGTATTGTTAGTGCATGTGTAAGAGATTTAATTGCCTCAAATGATGTTAAGATCGAAGAAGGACTTTGCCCAGTGAAGCAAACAGTGCAAAGAAGAAACTGCTCATCTGCTCCCTCTACCCACTGCCTGAATATGCCTCCTGAATTCCAGGAGTTGGGATGTGTTAAGCCTCCTGACTTGAGATATGATAAAAAGTGGTACTATTGTCCAATTATCTTAGGTTTCAGGACAATAAAACAAGGCTGAAGAGAAGAATGTACCCACAAGAAAAGCCAACTCAGCAGCTGTGCTGAAAATCAGCTCTGGCTGGGTCTGGCAGGGGAAGGCTGTAGCCCGCTGACTCAAGATGTGAGGCCCAACTCGAAAGAGGAGGAAGACTGAGCATGGGACTGGTTAGCATTGGAAGTGAGGGAATCATTCAAACAATAGGATAAGAGAACTGTTAGCCAATGAGCATTGATTTATTTGTTTGCTAAAATGTATAAATGGTGAGAAGTTTTGAGCAACCTTGGGATCCCTGCCACTGAGAAGACCAGAAGAAGAGGACCAACAGGACACTATCTGGACCCAAGGGTGGTGGAAATTTTTCTCTTAACCCATCTCTCTGTCACTCTCTTTCTCTCCCTGCTCTCTTTTTTCTATTTCTTTCTACCTCTCATTACCTCACATTAATTGTTAAATAAAATCCCTGCTATTGACTTCAGCATATAGCCTTGTTTGCACCTTAATTCAGGCAAAGGCATCTCTCTAATAATTGTAATAATCAGATTTGAACAGTGTGTAATAAAGACCTCTTCCGTAGAGCAATTAGAATTTATAAACATTCTCTCACTGAAACACTTGGGAACATAGACCATGATGTCTCTTGACAGTCTTGTAATTCATGAACTCTTGAGTTTTATCAAGAGCAAGACGTAGCTCTAGAAGAGATCTTGAACTGATCCAGGAAAATAATCCCAGACTTCTAACAGCAGTGTATTTTGGGGCCTTGATACCATCCTGCAGTCTATCTCATGAGTTGTGGTGATAGCAAAAGTAAAAATGACCTCACTTTCTAGAGCTGTGGAAAATATAATAATGAAAGCACATATCTATTAACTTGTCAGTTCACAATCTCTCATTTTAGAAACAATCCTGCTAGGAAGTTGACATACTGACATACCTGACATTAAGTTGAATGTTTGGAGTTATTTAATTTTCCCTGTGATGAGTACTTTTTAAAAGCCGTGTTTGCTATTTGCTCGTGTTGAAGTCTGCAACTAAAAATGTGTGTCACTGATGGTATTAACATGTAATCAAAGGCATTGTCATTGTTTCGAATCTGGTTGGTTACGTTCCAGGGAGAGTTTTGCAAGTACTATCACTGTACTGTACAATCTCATTCATCATTGTTTAATTATTTATTAAATATAAATACGATATGTCTGTAAAGTTTCCTGGTCTTTTGCCTTATATTTTTGAATTTCCACTGTTTTCTTTCTTCTTCTACAGTATTCTCCCAGCTGCTTCTGCCGACCTCTGACTATGAGAACAGTTTCAGCCAGGTCGGTAAAATGCAGCGAAGATTTCCTTTTCAGAAAGACAGACGAGCTGGGTTTATTGGTTGGAAGTCTTTAACTGAAAGACTAGTTTGTTTAATTTTTTCAAACTCTTCTTTACAAAAGAGAGTTTTTTAGACAGTAAATCTCCAGTTAACCTGGTTTCTGAGGCCACTTAACCTACAGCAATTACACTGATGGGCCAATGCTATCTCTGGGATAACTCTATTAAGAGCAGTTGGATTACACCATCTTTAGACTAAATTGTGGTGGTTTAATTTATAGCAGGGCAAATAATTCCTCAGTGTACTTCTGAAAAGATGCAACTTTCTCAATACACTGGATTCAGGGAGTCCAAAACGGCAACAGTTTCGAAAATACACTGTGGGAGAGGGAAAAATCTCGTGCTTTTCAGCCTCCTACGTCCCTGCTGGTCCCTCCCTCTCCTAGTGACTTCTCAGTGCCCTCCTTCCTCCTTCTCTTCTGCTGCTGTCAGCACTGAGAAGTAAATGGGTCAAGCCAGTGGGTCACTGACAGTGCAGTATGCACCTCACCATGTGATGCCGTGAGCCATACAGGATTACATGCTTAAGGTTCTCAAAGCCTATTTTACAAGCCCTAATAAAAATCTGCTCTTGATGAGACAGTGGAAAGAGGGAGCCAGAAACAATGTGCATATTTTAAAGATGAAGATGGTTTTCAGCTAATAGATGTAAAGAAAATATTAGCAAAATTTCTAATGGCAGATCTTATGAAAGGAGCATTCCTTTGTTCCTTCTCTTTGAAGAGAAAGAAAAGACCCTCCAAAGTCCAGCCACTCACAGCTCAGGATACTCATCCTAAAAGGGAAAGAGATCAAATCTTTCACATACTATTTGGTATCAGCCCCATCATGTTATGTAACGCGACTGCCTTGTCACAACATAATGCACTGGGGAGGAATGACAAAAGGCGTTTTTCACAGCTACATTTGAAGAAGCCACAGGACTTCAAACAGGCAACTTAATACATTTTCTTGTTAAAAGACTTGCTCTAAGCACAGATTAAAAATGTACTCTCTTCCAAGTCCATCTCTAGAAATACATACATTCTTCAAACACAGCTGCATCGTATATATGAGCCTCATAATACATAACTTGTTTACACAGGAAAGAATGGCTGAACGTAGGTACATATGTCTTTTAGTTTCTACGGTTTATATAGCAATCAGGACGGTATGTGCGATGTATGTGGTTGCACATGCTTGACATCTATGGATTAACTTTTGGGATTACTTTGAGTATGGGTGATCCCTAGTGCAACAACTGGTTTAATAGTTTTAGCATAAACACTGAAATTTCAGTAAATTATATTTCAATTGCAGTCATCACAAGGTGAGAGCATTTGTGCCAGTGGGCATTTTATCTGTCCCACATTTTTTATCATAATGGTGACAACTTATTTTCCTGATCTGATGGATCAGAAGCCCCCTTCTGACTGTTCTTTTCTGAGCCATTTTGCCCTCCCCTTTTCCTCACCTGCTTTACCTACCTGTTCTCTGTGCTCAGCAGTCACTCTGGTTTAAAGGCTTCAGTAATGGCCTTTGTGTTAATTCCATGCAGTCCATATCACAGATATCAGATGAGAGCATTAGAATGTAGGTTGACTTGACTCTCCATCAAGGCTACAACACTTGAACTTGGTTACATCTAGTGCTGATGTACTGAAGAGCGCCTGTTCCTTGGCAGCTGCGTGGTCTTGTCACCTTTCACTTATCTTCCCAGCAGTGTTGTGTCCTTTGTCACGCTGAACTGCCATTTCTGGAAATGTCACCTCCTCAAGCAGAACAATTATGGATATAATGTATCAGTGCCAAGAATGAGTGATTCAGTAATTCACTGGTGCTTGAAAATGTCAGTTCTAGAAATACTCATGCTTTCCTTAAGTTTGATTGTGGCTCAGGCACGTTAGACCAAAAAGAAGGTACTTGAAAGGTGAGACAAACTAGAGAAATACAGAAAATTCTCTCTGCTTGACTTCTATTGGTATCTAAACTTTAAAAATACAAAATCCAAGAATATTTGAAGCACATTTTGTGCTTTTGAACATGAAGAATGAAAATAAGCTAAGTGAATTGTTAGAGTTTTTTCATCACAAAGGTCATTTGATTGCAGGCAGGTTGTTTATGAGACTGAAGCTCATTGCTGTTGAAGTAAGTGATTCCAATAACATTAGATCAAATCTGCCCGTTTATTTTATATTTTAAACCAGTTTAGATTCAATGCTGATTTTCTTTCCTTGAAACATATTTAAGATCCTTATGCATTAAGAAAGTAAATTTTAGAGGGAAGACATAGTTGGCGATCCATTTTTTAGCTTTCAGTATGACTGGTAAAAATAAAAATGTAGCGATAAAGAATGCAGCAGTATTTTCTTTCCAACTAGAGGGGAGGGAAGGGAAAGAAAAGTCAATACTTGGCTGGAATCATGAGCAGCTTGTTGGCTGAGTAAATCAGTCAGGAGCCCTGCAGCTGGTCAGCTTCACCTCACTGATAAATGTCACAACTCGCTGCTGTCAATATGAATTACCAGAAAAGGTTTCCAAGGAACTAGGGATGAGGGAGCTGTTTTCCTTTGAATGAATTATATGGGCCAAAATAATACTGATACAAGATTAGAATACGTTATTCTGACTAGGCAATTATTTAAATGCACCCTGAGAGCAAGACTAACCACAGAAAATATTGCAGGTCAGGTCAGAGAATGCAAAAAATTTGTGATTTTAACAGAGGTTTGAGAGGTTAGAATCTGTGAAGTTGCAAAGCAAGTTTGCTTTACCTTTCAGTGTTAGGAAAGGCATCTGAGGAAGCTTGAGCTTTCTTTACAAAATGAAAGAAGGCAAGCAATGTTTAAAGTTATTCCAGAGCGATTTCTTCCCAAGTCACTCACAAGGTGCTTTGTGCAGTTCCAGAAGACTGGGAGGGGGCATGGGCAGCTCCCCCAGCACAGCCCAGGTCCCACCACTTGCACTCCGGAGGAGGCACCCACTGAACGCAGGCATTTAGCGTATTTGTCCCTCTGAAATGAAAGGAGGACTCTGAAAACAGACAATGATCCCAAATTAGTTTCACTCACAGAGAATAAGGAGCACCCACCACTCTCTGAGCCCGCTGGGCGGTAAGCACTTCTGACATTTGTTACCAGAAATAACAGCAAGTGGGTAGCTGTCTTAAAACAGAATAACGCAGATTTTAATCGCTTCTTCTACACCTTGTCCTCATGTATTGTGTATACTGCACCCAGTTATTGCCACTGGACCTGACAGGATGTTGACATGGCAACATGTTATTTGGGACAAAACAATAAAATGGTAACAAATGAAAAATGCTATTTTTATGTCTCTGCAAAGCATATGTCCATATACTACCAGCAGTTACTATGCTGGGCAAAAAATTGAATTCCCTTTTCACAGCAAATCTGGACATGGAAACTGAAGAAGATGTTATGATCACAGATAAAAAAATAAAACCACAAAAGACCAAAACAAAAACCTTCTTGCAAAGAGAAAGATTTTCTGAAAACTGAAATTGTATGTTTATTTTAATTAAAATATTTAATTTAACAATGATGAGTTATTTTCATTTCAATAATATGTTATTTTTATTCAGTGAAGCACAAAATAGAACAGAACAGGGTAAAAATACATACAAAAATGGTGTTAATATGAGTGGGTTTTTATTCTGAACAGAACCCGAAAAAGTCATAACTAAAGAAATGTTCACTCACTTCAGATGTTTTATTTTTAACATAGCTTAAGAAATACTACTGTATTATCAAGGATACAAAAATAATATTAATCAGATGCATGATTTCTAAATGAAGACTGTCAAATGCCTCAATGCAGATATGTAAAAATGAAACATTACAACACCGTTGTAAATCTCCTGGAAAGAATTCTTGGTGGCATCAACATGACTTTGTGAAGCATTTTGATTTTGAGTGCCTTAAAGAATAGAAAATGGTCTTGTCAAGTCTTTCAAGCAACCCTCTATATCCTTATGTAAAAAATGATAATGTACTTAATATTTAATCCAGCATACCTACTTAAGCCATGCATTTCCCGACAATATTCAAATCAAACCCCAAGTCAGAAAGCATATTTCCACTTCATTAAAATAATGCCTTTTGAGTTTATTCAAATGAATCAAGGAAATAATAAAGTTTTAGACTTCCTTCCCTATTGCTTTGAGCACCAAAATGGACAAGTACATTATTTTGATTATAGTAAAATTGCATTTCTCAGTGGAAATAAATGTTCCAGCACTGCATGGAAGAAGATAACAGAGGATACAAAAATAATGAGTAGTCGGGCAATTTGCTTGACAGTGTATCAGGTTCTGGTACACTTAGGCCAGTTCCTTAATTATATATTAAACTATCTAGATATCACCTTCTTGCCTTTGATATCACATAAAATAAGCAAGATAAATTATAAACTAGATATGAACATAACTTTTGCTTAGTGTCTTGGAGCTTTGCTCTGCCCACAATATTGCTACCAGTTCACTGCTTTCTTTCCTCTATGATTTCTAGGAATTTGACAGCCCAAGCAGACCCATAGAACCAATTGGTTGAAGCTGGCACTCCCGAGCCCCTGGCATATGGCACGTGGGTGTTTCTGTAGAGAAATATGGACACTGGCATTCCACAGCAGGCGTCAGATTCTTTGTGGTCCTGCAATAGAGCATGCTGGTACCTCAGAGATGCTGAAGAACAACAGACAGAGCTAATTCCTGCTCAACAGAATCAAAGTGCATGCTCCATAGGATGGCAAAACCTTTATCTCCCCCTAGTTTTGGAGTCAGAAATGCAAAAATTATGTCTGCACTTCACTGGCCCATTAGGTGGTATCAGCTACTCAGCTCCTCCTTTTGAATTAAATTTGCATCTACCCTCATTTGATAATGCAAGGTATTTAGAACGGGATTGGCCAAACTGCTGAGTAGCCAAGTATTGTGCTTCCTTTGTGCTACAAGGTAACCAGAGCATACCTGTTAAGCTTGCTCAGTATTTTGGCACGTGTATAAATCACACTACAGAGCTTTTAGGCTGGATGAGCTGTATATTGCTGAGTAGGTAACACCAGATACTCATTATTGGACAGCTGCAACTGAAATGCAGTGCTTTACTCAGGTTCATTTAGCATTTTTTGAAACTAGGAATATCTAATCTTAGTAGCAGACCAGGAATATGTAGTATTTTTGCAACATTGGTTAGCACCCAGTGTGATGCTACATCAAGAAGGAGTAAGAATAATCCATAACTGAAAGAATTATCATTCAGATTCTTTTTGTCTTTATTCTTCTCTTTCTCCAGGAAAACTCTTATTCCTGCATGTGCATTGATATAATAACTGTCTTGAGAAATTCTTACTCCAGTAATTAGTTTACTGGGAAATTAGTTATATGGGTGCCTAGGACACTTCCAAGCATTCTAGATGACAAGGACACTTCTTCTGAACAGATATGACTACAAGACATATGCCAAGACAGGCATGCATGTCCTTACATTGTAAACTATCTCTGCAGACACCACACCAAAAAACACCTGTGAGAAAAGTGTTTGTGAACTCATAATACACACTGACGTGGTTTAGTGGTCAGGAGAGGAATTAACTTGTGAGAATAGGCATTACTGAAGTCCCATTTTATACTTCCATTTGTTTTAAGGTAAGGTACATTCACGTAGTTATATAATAATGGAAGTCAGTTCAGGATCCTTACCTCGTCAATGCTTTTTATGTTCTACACTTGGGAAATGCATTCTCCAAAAATCTTTTCCTTATATTCCTCTTAAAAGCACAGAAATGCTTTTAGATCCTTACAGTAATCTCATTACTAAAGACAACTGTATTGAAGAAAAAGTTAAAGGTAGAAGAATCTGCTTCCAAAACATGAACACACTTGAAAACATATTATCATATTAACATGACTGTTATTAGGAGTGTATGAGTGATAATAACTGATTTGATGGATGTCATCCATATTTCTGTTTGTAAATTGCTTGTGGCTGGTAAAATTCCTTTGTGTATGTCCTGGTTTCCTGTGGTATAGAGCTAATTTTCTTGTTCATAGCTGGTACAGTGCTGTGTTTTGGATTCAGTATGAGAATAACATTGATAACAGACTGATGTTTTAGCTGTTGCTAAGACTAAGTCCAGGACTTTTCAGTTTCCTGGGCTCTGCTAGGGAGGAGCTGGACAAGAAGCTGTGAGGGAGCATGGCCAGGACAGCTGACCTGAACTGGCCAAAGGGATATTCCATAACATAGGAGGTTGTGGCCAGTATATAAACTGGGGGGACTTGTCTGGGAGCTACCAGTTTCTACCGGGAGACAGGCTGGTCATTGATCAGCGGGCAGTGAGCAATTATATTGTGTATCAGTTGTTTTTTCTTCGGTTTGATTCCTGTCTTTTGCTCCTTTTCTTTACAATTATTATTATTATTACAATTATAATTCCTATTATTAGTTTGATTGTTGTGATACATATCAGTAGTAATTCGTGCTTGTATATGAACATAAGTTAAAACTCGGTGTATTAAAAAAAAAAAAAATCTCTCTGGAGAACTCAAACCCAAGAAAAGGGGACCTTGCTCAGCAGCATGAACAAAGGCCCAGCCCCGGGCTGAAAGTAGCATATACAAAGGTTTGGTTCCAGGAAAATATGAACTTATCTGGAGCATCAACACCCCGCCCAGGACACAATGGTCTGATCAACTCCCGGGGATGAAATCATTAGAGAGATGATTGCTTCCCTCCTCAAGACAACCCATCAACGAAGGATGGGCAATTCATCACACCCAGAAGATTTCTTTGTCCCACCCAGCACCAAAGAGAAGACCCCAGAAAACCTTTGTTTTACCTGGTATTTTGAAAAGAAGGACTTCATGAATATGCCATATAGCTAGAGGCACAAAAAACTGTATAAATTCAGACTGTACCGAGCCAACATTGGTGAACAGGGGGGATCTGGTGCGACAGAGGCCAGATTCACAGAGGTTCACCCAGTACCGACACCCCGGGGCTCAGTACTAAAATTCCTCTCGATTGTGGCGTTTGTTGTTTTTGCCGAGATTTCGGCAACTTAATAAAACTTAATTTCTTTTTAATATAAAATTGGCTGTATCATTTATTACATTGTTATATTTTACTTTGTTTCAATTATTAAACTCTTTTCATCTCAACCCATGGGTTGATTCTCCTTCCCACAGGGGGATGGCAAACAAGTGGCTCCATGGTACCTAGCTGCTAGATGGAGTTAAAAGACAACAACATATTAATTTTGCGAAATATTGTAGATGTCTTCAGGATTTAAATCACTGTTTTCAAATAAGCCCCAGTGAATATTTTACAAACACTGACCTGAGTTGTCTAAACCACAATGTGTGGATTACAATGTTGATTGTAAGCAGTACAGTTTCAGAAATACTTACAATATGTTTTGATCATCTTTCATACTTAAAAACTAAAACCTATTTTTTTGGGGAAATATTTATATTAATTAGATGAGATTCAACCTGCTTATTACAAATCATTTTTTTTAAAAAAATGTTCTTTTACCTCTCTCCATGCACCAATATAGAATAAAAAGTAAAGAGAGAGAAAAGTATGAAAACAAAATTTTCTTAATGAGACTCATAACCACGAAGATAAATGATGGCAATGGAAATAACTGTGTGCTTATTGTGGGGTTTTGTCTCATTTTTGATTAGGGGATTATAAAATGGCTGTCACCAAGGCAGAATTCAGATCTAATGGGGTAGCATTGAATTAGATATGCAATTTCAGACAAGAGAGAAAGACTCTTCTCTCTCTCTGAAGCTGGCTAGTGTCATTAGGATCTGTGGAGAATGAAGAACCATAGCAGAGACAGACAGGAGCCAAGCAGTAAATTGACCCACTCATCTCCCTTCTGGAACTCTCCCAAAGAGCTTTTATTTTCTGTGACAAACACCTCCATTGCTCACTTGAAGGTCAAGTGACTGATGATGTCTCACCACTTTCCAGCTCCTCAGTACTTAAGAATTTCCAAGTTACATTATCAGTTCCTTTTCCCTCCACATCATCAGCTGTTCTCTTTTAGTAGAAGTGGCCAGCAGAAAACTATAGCTACAAATAACAGTCTATAAAAGTCCATAGATACTCCATTCTTACAAATTTCAATCTAACACTGCAGGCAATAAATCAATGATTCACCCTTATGTAGAATCATTTATCAGCAATGTCAAAGTTCCTCGGCAACATTATCCTCCTTTAAAGAGGAGTGTGAGCCCTTAGGGACACTCTTGGGAGATTGCAAGGACAACATTCATGGAATTGACTTTACATGAAATGAAAAGTATAGTTAGATTCTCACCTCCTCTCATTCCTCTTTCAGAGTGACATGCACCACTCGGAGAACAGAAAGGGAACAACCTTCACATACTTTCAGTGGGGAAAAAAGTTTCCTTATGTATGTCTTTACAGGACAGCCAAGCAGCAGCCAGAATCATTGTAGCTTGTGAGAGTCCTTGAGAAGTGCAAACAAATACCTATGTATAAATCACCAAGATAATGCCTGGATCCAAAGTAAAACTAGAAGTCACAAACTCTAACCTTTGGACAGTAGTTATATCCTATTTTCCAATTATCCTCTCCTATTGCATGTTGTGTATAACATGAAGGAGTGACAGGGTCTGATAAAAGGGAAGCACAGTTTTTAACCAGCTACTCTAAAGAGATGGGTAAGACCTCTGAGGGTATTCTCAGAAAAATGAAAAATAAAGAGATAATGTGTGGCACCTCTCTTCCAGGGACCACTGTAAGAACAGAGCCTACCAGCCTCAGAGGAAGAGGGATGGTTTGCTGAAGGCCATACATGAATCACAGCACTCTTTCAAGGATAAAGCAATGGGACTGCACTGCCTTCCACAATGCATTACCACTGTGTTCACCAAAACATACAAATGTTCTACGTGTTAAAGATACAAATTTATGAGAACTACAACTACATTAACACAGTAAGAGATCCCTAGACTCATAAATACTAAATACCAATCATCACTGCTTTGCACATGTGCAAAATGAGAAGATGCTTAAATAAATACCTCCTGTTAGTTATCTTTGACACTTCCAAATGAATAGCCATTTATTTGCTGCAGGATGGAAAATATGAATGTTACAAAAAACAATCACGTATTCACGCTTCATAAATTTTACTTACTCATTATAACTTATTAAACTTTCATAGAATATTATCACTATGGCACTATGAAAGCTAGGCTAGATTTAAATCATGAGTCAAAATATATACTCCTTACAGCTACCTGTGATGCTCACAGTAAGTGGTCCATTAACATCAAGCAAAGTTGACTGGGCTTCTGATTTTGCCATATGAAGATACAGAAGTTGGTGATGACTCTCAAGTAAGTCAACAGAAGAAATCAGAGAGGAGAAATATGAGCAGTACTTAATTGCATGTTTGTCAGTGCTCCCTTTTTTCGGCAGCTGTTTCTTCACAAATCATGTGCCTCTAAAAGAGGACCCTGATAAAAAGCACCTCCCTCCACCTTGTAATGTGAAATACCTGCATACCTAGCAGACAACACTGGAGGTGTGTTTGGCTGCCACAGTACAGATTGCCCTGCCTCTCCATCTCCCACCATCACTGCAATAGGTTAGCTGATGCTGCTGTCTCCTAATCTTATTTAATCTCTCACCTGCCTGCTTGCTATTCTGAGTTACAGGGCTAAACATACAACCTGGGTGTGTTTTCTGTATGCAGTTGTAGAGAGCTGGCCTGAATTTTTTGTAATTCTTCCTTCGGCAATGCTACCAGTGACAAGAAACACACTTGGCCTTCCAGACAAGTCAGAAGAAATCAGTGAAGGATCAATCTACACAAAGGTATTTTGAGATGCTGCTATTACAAAAGAACTTACTAGCATTCTAATAATTCTCTTGTATATTCCAGGAAATAGAGTGTGGCTGTCTCAGAAAAAAATTTGAATTTTTTTCTTTTTTAAAATTTTTTAAGGATATAGTTGCAGAATAACCTGTCAGATACGCAAGGAGAAATTTCTGCTTAAGAGAAACATGACACATATTCCACTTGCAGAGAAAGACTCCGTTTCAGCTGACACAGTGTAGCTTCTGCCAATGGTTCATAAGGGTCCTAGGCTTAGAAAAAATTGCAGCAAAATACAATATATACATACTGTGCAGTGAATGGAGATGGAGGAATCTATACCTGCCCTTGTATCAATCCTGCCTTTGATTGATCTGCATCTCAAAGTTGCCACTTCATGAATTTCACAATTAGGGTTTTAACTTGTTCTTTGAATGTGCAGTTAAATTTCTTGCTGAGGTTGCTGTAGAGGCTGTTCCTCTAGTTTTCACTTATGAACAAAGTCTCTTGCCCTTGATTCAGGTAAGGTGTCGTAGGGGTAAGGGATATTTTTCTGGGAGTAGGAATCAGCCTTGTGGAAGTTAGAAGGGAACGTACTTTCTGAGAGCATTGAGTTTGTATTTATACTATTGTGGTAAGAAGACTTTTTGTGTTTTCACGGCTCTTTTCCTCCTTTTTTCAAAATTTCCTTTTCCAGGTGATACATCAAAACTATTGCTCTCAAGTGATCATCATTTTCCTCTCTTGAGTGATTTTTGACTGATTTTTTCAGGGCAATTTGTGCAAAGGCCTCAGTGTGGACTTCCTGTATGAGAGTATAAAATTGTCCCACTGGTGATTTCTTTGTCCTTGTTTTCCTGGAAAAATTAACTGCTCTGGGAGAGAGGCACACATCCTGAATATGATTCTCATTGAAATTTTCCAGACATTTGGATAAACAAGATGTTAGACCCCATTACTTTGTCCACCTTGACACACTTCCTTTTCTGCTACTTTTATTTTTCCAGAAAAAAAGAGAATTTTGAATTTCTCCCCTGCTTCTTCTCCCATTCATTAGAGTCTCAAATCCTAGCTTGTATATTGACTACGCGGACCACTGTTTCTTGAGACCTGCTTCTTGAGACTGACTTACTTTTAGGATTATTTTTTGTTTAATATGAAGAGACAGGATTCTTCTTGTCCTGTAGAAACATCAGTCTGGAAACTTCCTGTTTGTATTACTAGAGCTAGGAACTGAAGTTATACTTTGAGCTCAAAGTAATCCATCTGCATTTGATTTTTCAAAGTGAAGGTATTGTCATAACTCAGATAACATGCTAAAAAAGGACAGAGGAAGAAATAAGAAAACACTTTTGTTTGTTTAAATATGCACACACACACACGCACAAACCTATCACAGTAACAGAAGAGGAAGAAGGAAACAAGGTATATTGGTGATACTTTGGCTCCCCCTTCTAATTTACACATTTTTCAGTACCATATCACTTCCCTGCAATACAGAAAATAAACTGCCTTGCAATCTCTTGGAACAATGAAGACATAAACCAAGTTCCAGCCTGAAACAAATGTTTCTTCAGCAAATGTGTGTAAATAATTTTTTTTTCCCGTTCACTAACAAATAAAAAATACTTTTAATTTTCATAAAGCTGACTTGCTTTGAGACACATAAAAGTTTTATTTTAATTTTGGAAAAAATATTTATATTTGAATGGTTGATACAGATGCAAAGTTTTTTATCTGAAGATCAAAAAACTGTCTTTTTGATATGAAATGTTTAAATTTTGAGGCACCAAGACAACTGCAAGACAACTCTGCCCTTGAGCACATTGGCTACACCCCTCAATTTGGTGTAAGCTGCAAACTTGGTGAGGTGCACTTGATCTGCTCCTCCAGGTTATTGATAAAGATATTAAACAGGAACAGTCCCAGCACAGACCCCTCCATGCTCTACCTGTAACGAGCCTGCAGGCAGAGTACCAACCAAAACCTGCTCCCTGTCGAGGCTGATAATCCAGCTCTCTGGTAGTTCATTCATCTAGACCATTATGCCCTGATTTACATCCTGTGTCTGACGCTCTGCTAAAACCAAAGTAGCCAATATCCTCTGCCTTACACTAATTCACAGGTTTAGTAATTTAAACGTACAAGACAGTAATCAGATTGGTCAGACGTGGTTCATCTTCGGTCACTGCTAGATATTCCCAATCACCTTCCTCTACTTCATGAATCCAGAAGTGGCTTCCAAGAGGACTTGCTAGAAGTTTTCTCCAGGTCCTGAGGTGATGTCGAGTGGACAGAATTTCCTTTGATTACATTGTGGGCCTTTTTATGAATGTGGGGAGAATATCTGCCATTGTTTGGCCATTGGGACACTCCTTGACCTCAAAAATCTTTCAAAAATAGTTGAGAACAGCCTCATGGTGTCAGTAGCCAGACCCCTCAGCACCCTCAGAGTGTCCCATAGAATTTACCCAAGGGGCATCTAAATCAGTTCTGTTCTGTATTGCTGGAAGCTTTTCTACTTCTTCTCCTGGAGCAAATTTTTCTAACAAAATCCAGGGCATGGAGTACCTTAGTCTTATCTGTGTCTGCTAGAACTAAATGAGCTGCCCTATTCAACAGCAAATCTATGATGAATGAAAGCTCCTAATAAAGTTCATTTGATGAAAGAATATAATACTGTCCACAGGTAAATAATAAAACACAAGCAAAAGCAAAAGTCCCAAATGTTCCTTCTGCAATTTCATTCTTATTTTTTAAATCATCAGGGTAAAAGTTAGAAACATTTTTTTAACTACTAATGATAGGACACATTTACTCAAATATATTATCCTCAAAAATATTTCATTCCAGACCTTTGGAAATCTTTTTACTAGCTGACAGTAAATGGCTTATGTCTTAGATCATCTGACTGATTATTGCAGCCACAACTTCTGTGATATCTAGGCTGAACTGAATTTACCAACTTTTCTTGAATATGCTTATGAAAAAGTGGATAAAAGTAAAAAGATGGAGGAATGTTCACAAAGTCCACCATAATTCCCTCTTTCTACATCAAAACTGAAAAATGAGTAACTAGAGATGTTCTAAGTGGAACATATTCCTTTGTGACTTCAGAAGGACTTTCCAAAACTCAGGTATTATCCTGACACTCTTTATTAAAAGGGGAAAAGGAATGTTCAGCCAACAAGCCTTTATTCATGATGCCAAACTGAACACTCACAGTCGTGAGATTTTCAGACTCTTCATATCAAAATTGAAATAGAAACTGTTTTAATCGCAAAGGCTGCAGTGTATAGTGTTTTTCCCTGATTCCTGTGCCTGAAGCCTAATGGGGTGCCAAGAGACTTCCTAGCTTTCGTTTGAAATATGCACAACTTTCTGGTCTCCAGAGTTAAGAAAAGAGTTCCTGAAAACAAATGAGGCAGGCAGTTTACAGAGGGATAGATGGAAAAGAATGGATGAGTCACTCACCTTTATTTAACCTAATGATTTTTAGGTGAATGATAAAACTTCTTTTGGGCTGACTCATGAATTTTGAAAGCTTGAAGTTAGCACTACTGACACTGACATAAGTGTATATCACTGACTTCCCTGAGACAAATGGAAAGGGAAATGGAAATCTACCATTTTAAGCCTTCTGCAATTTCAATTAGGCATCCCTGGAAGGGTAATCCCCCCAAATTTGTTTTTGTAATATCTAAACCTTTTTTAAAGTGTATTTTTAAGCAGTATAATCATAGGGTTATTTGCACAGAGTAGCTCTTGAAATCTTTACATGTAGTTAATAAGGTCTCCTGTAAACTGGCTGTTTTTTACACTTACTCCGTGTCAAGTGGTGTTGGAGGTACGTGCCTCAGGGTGCAACTTTTGAGCGTTCTGCTTTTGTAGTTCTGCCTGGCTCATGTACATTTTTCACTTTTCACACGTTCTGAGGCAATAATACCATAAAGGTCATAAAGACACTCTGCAATAGATTTCAAACTCAGCCTTTGCATTCTTCGTTTTAAAGTCTTTAGGAGCTTTTAAACTACTATGCAACATATGCATATATAAGCAAGATATAACTACAAAACATGCTTAGATTTACTGTAACCAATGCCTAACCCTTCTCATCATCCAGGATAACCTGCCAACATTCCTGTGAAATTGTTTCTCTTCCCACTATGAGGAAAAGTAATCAGTTCTTCTGCTGGAAGAACTATTCCATGTTGAAAATTTACTGGATGTTAAATTTACAAAAAGATTCACCAAAAAATGTAAATATCATGAGTAAGGTCTATTAATACAGAGGAGTGGAACATAAAAAAAGTGGAATAATCCTACTTTCATACCTTACCCATTTTTTCAGCATAGTCAGGAGCAAACCATATAACAAGGACATACAGAGATACTAAATATAGAGTAAACCTTCTTCTGAAGTTCTAGTATTGAGCAGCTTAAGAAGTTTTCAGTATTAAAAACTATGAATAATTCTCCTAAGTAAATATTTCTTCTTTACTATTTCATATTCATTATAGTCCTTTTTATGAATACAGAAAACACTCAAAAATCCCAGAGGAAAGCCAAACAAACCTACTGACCGTCCTAATGAGGTCTTTACAAAACTGGATTCCATTGCCTTGATTGTCTTCATTTACTGGTTATGAAGCTATGGTGCTTATTTTTAAAGGACTGCTTTGGGAATTACGTTTAAATATATTACTTTTACAGAAAGTGTCTCCTCGTCTTCTTGTTTCTGGTAGTGCTTTTGATTTGCCTGATGACGTCCTGCATTTGAAGACGGTAGACTACTAGTCATGAGACACAAGCAATGAAGTTAATTTTTTGGGTGCTATTTGATTTGGAATCTAGAATGTGGTGATCCTGTTAAGCACAGGGTTAGTCAAGGATGGCTCTTTAAATAAGATTATAAGGCTAAACTCTTCTTGGTCATGAGAGAAATAGAAACACTGCACTTGCTTGTTCTCACAGGCTAGACCTCTGTATTAGATTAATTCCTAACAGAAGCTGAGACAAGTTCAGAAGTTTGACTTGGAAGTTAACTCTTAAATGATATCTGTTGTCCATAGGTTTTAAAACTTCAGGCTAAGTTTTAATGCTATCTGACAGAAGACCAGGACAACACCCTTTCTCCTGCTTCCTAGGGATTATCTGCATCAGTATACACTTACCATGGGGTCAGCTTTTCTAAAGCTTTAAAATCATGAAGATGGAAGTGCTTGTTCTTTTTAGGGTTTTGTTGTTGTTGTTGTTGTTTTGGGTGATTTTGGTTTTTTTGTTTGTTTGTTTTTGTTTTTGTTTGTTTTGTGGTGGTTTTTTTTTTGTATCGACCTCTGGCACTTCTCCTTTACTCCGGGCAGACTGGCAGATTGATATCTTACCTGGTTAACTGATAGCTCTCTCTCCTCCCACAGGAATGCTCATGTCTCAAGAAGAGAAGAAAAATAGTCACTTATCTACCATTAATCTACCACTATAAACCAAATGGCTGACTGAGCAAGGGCAGAGCTGAATTTTCCAGTGAAACCCTGCACAAACCTCATCTCTGATGCCCTAAGTCACCAGAACAACATAGGCATGACTTGATTACAGAATTATTGGTCTACTTTTAGCACCTGCTTCGGTGCTGAGCTGCGGGACTGGAGCCTGAAGCCAAGGATAAGACATTATTATGGCCACTGGACTTGTGTTTTCCTCTTTCTCCTGGCCTCACAATGAGTGTGGCAGTGATACTCCATGCCATAAAAAGGAACTGCACATGAAGCTGCTCTGAGACATCTTTAGTTGATACTGTGGCTAACCTGCAAAGTAAGAATTACAAAGGTTGCTCTTGGTTACATTTGTGCCCCCACTTCTGTATTGTCCATGCGCTTAGAATCATCTCTGATCACAAACATTATATTCAAGAGAAAGCAAGACTCCAGAATGAATTTGTTATTAGATTGCCATTTTGAAAAAGAAAAAGAAATTTTTTTTTTTTGCTGTCTAATGTGCAAAATATTTATTTGTGGGGGGTTGTTGCTGCTGCTATGGTGGTGTTTTGTGGTTTCTTCAGCATACATAATTTTGAACACCACTCAAACTTCATTTTTCATTTTCCTATTTTTATTGTAATGATGAATTTTATGGGAAAACCACAAAGCAAAGCAAAAGGAAACAAAAACTAGATGAGGTGCTGTTATATATGGAGTTTCATCTCTAGCCAGATGAGATTGATGCACCTGCCTGTGGCTCATGTATTACTCTCCCTAGCTAACCAGAAATGAAACATCATGTATCTCAACTTATACTTTATTGTTTTTAATTTGTCAGCTATCTTTGGATAGGACAGAGAATCAATGCCATTCTATCAGACTCTACCTTTTATTTTATGTCTGTGAACCCTGACTAGTCCAGTCTTTGATGAAACACTTCACATTAAATACTTACTCAACAGATGAGAACAGGTCTTCTGGGCCTAAAGAACAAATGATACACAGAGAGTAATTAAAGACTACAGGTAGATCTTAAATCATAACTGAGACAGAAATACTGCTATGCTAGAATTTTAAATAGTAAAGAAATACTCTAAATACTAATATAACAAATCATCTTTCTTGAAAATCCACAAATAACAGTGGGCTAGTGAACTTCAGGAAATTTATATTCCTAAATCCCATGGCTTTCTGCTAGTTTTGCCTGTAGGTACAGAGTGAAGGCTTGAAAATGCACAATCATATGGAAACATAAATACATAAATTTGCATAGAGCAAACATTTATACACTCTGAAAGTTGTCATGCTTGCAAGTTTGAGAATAAGAGAATAGTTAAGGTTGGAAAAGATTCAAGAGTCCTTCCAAGATGATAAGTCAATGACTGCCACCAAATCTCTGCTTTGTGTCTAGGGCTGGGCTGAAAAGCAAAGGTGTCTTCTATGAATATAATATGGTGAGAACAGCTGAAGAGAAGAACTAGGACAGTAGGAATGCAGTGAGGAAGAAAACAAACGGGACCTTCAAGGAACTTGCGAAAGCGGATTTTTTTAGTTCCTTGTAAGAAGCAGCAATGCCAAAGGGAAGAACAATTAAATGGAGGCTAGTGCTGAGTGCCAAAGAAGTAGTTTCTAAGGGCTTTTCTTTTTTTCATTGAGCATAAGAGGAAGATTTAAATGATACAACCCTTGGGCTCATGAGCTTGGTAAACCCTGTTAATTTTTCTGTAAAGACAGTCTTGTTTTGCCAAATAGATTTCACCAAGTTTTCACAGCTCTTTCTGAAGCACTCTAGACAACAAGAAATCATAAATTAAACCAAAACAATAAAGATATAAATTGTAAATTTAACCAAAGCAGAAGTGATAGGAATCACAAATAAAACTCAGACTGAAGGCTTGTTGACAGATGAATTCTTATGCAAATAAGTAATGGAGTTTCTGTTTTCCTGTTTGCATCAATAATTTGTAATAAAACATGAATTAGGAACAGTTTTCTAATAGTGTCTTCCTCTCTGTTGTGCAATATGAGACTTATTAGAGAATATAATCTGTCAAATGCTTTCCTTTTAAAGATCTGCTGCTTCTGGCTTGCATTTGAAGTGAGAGTTATTTGTGAAGAACTGCTGTGCAGTCTAGATGCAAACTGTTATTTTTGTGTACAATGTTTTTTCCCCTGCTGTCCCTTTCCATCCAACAAGGCAGCGCCCTGTCTTTTAGATTTACAGAATAAAGGTGTGATGAGAACAGACAAGTTGAAGGCACCAGAAGACTCCATGGGTGAAGGAGCAGAGGTCAGTAGTATCAGAAATGGTACTTTATTACTCTGAAAACCCAAAGAAAGGTTTGCAGTTGTTTTGCTGTTGATGTGTAGGCAGTAGATCAGAGAAGGAAATTCCATTTGCATTATCCAAAGGAAGGACACAAACCCAATGGCTGAGACTTTCTGTCGTTGTGCAGTGACTGAACTCCTAAACTGAGGAAGTCAGCAAAAGCTTCTTGGCCTTTTTTTTTTTCCACTCCCCAGTCAAACCACACTATGAGTTCTCTGATAAGCTCAGTAAAAGTGGCATTCACATTGTTCAAGGTGAAACTACCAACGTCATCATTATTTTCTCTTTTCTGCCTTCCTTGTTATGTTACTACATCATTAATCCTCTCACCAAAGCTTTCAGAAGCAGACTGGAGCATGTAGCATCAGGCATTCTATGGTGCGTGGTGTGTCTGAGCAGCATTCACCATTCTCTGCTTCATTGTGACTAGCATTTTATCTCAAGATTCCTATTTTAAGCATCCTTTCTGGCCTTCCAAAAGTAATCAGAAAGATTTGTCCACTCCCATTAGACCTGCATGGAGGGAAATAACAGCATTAGAGGTCAATTATGGGGAGAAAGAGGAATGGAATCAAAAAGTGCTGGTTTCATTAGTGTCTTCTTGTAAAAAGAGAAAGGCTACTATCTAAAATTGTTAATACAGAAATAGACAAGGAATGATGGCATACATCAAATGGTATTGCTTACAACTACATAGGAACAATGCTGCTAATAAAATAAACCTGAATAAAACCCTTTTATGGGTTATTCAGATAAAAAGGTCAGATTCGCTGAAGCTTAAAAAAGAAGGCAGAATAAAAGACTCTTTTCTAAGAAAAGGAGATTGAGAATGATGCTTTACTCTTCACAAGACAGCAGAGCAATGACTTGATATGGAAAGCATTTCATCTGGAACAGAAATTTTTCAGAAAAGCAAAGGCTTTTAACTATACTATAGAGTCTATATAATGTTTAAGAGACTGTGTCCACACTAAAAAGTAACTTATAGAAAGAAAAATTATGAAAGTAATTTAAAGAGATTTTAAAAAAATAAACTGTCCTCTATTCAGGCTACTCTTCTCCAAACTGAAGGCTCACAATTCTTTTTTTTTCCTTAAAATTATCATGCAGATTAATTTAAATTGTGCTCCTTAGCTATTAGCACCAGTGTGACGGACTCTTATGTTCTGCAAAGCCACTAGTGGAGCTCTCTCTGCTCCTGCCTGCAGCTTTTCCCTGTGCAATGCTATCAGTTCTTGAGAGCTACAATTATTTGCACCCATCAGCACTTGAAATTCATCTTGATCTCTGCTCTGGGTAGCTTATAAAGAGTTAAATTTTCTGAAGAAAAACATTGAGAATATTAAAACACTTTCTTATAGAAATTATTCAAAAAAATGAGACCTATTGTAAAATATAAGGATTAATTTATTAATCAGAGCTTTCTGAACTCTCACATTAAGCAGCTTTGTTATGCTAATTCCCTTATAAATGAATAATGGACTTATTCTCCCATTATTGCCTATCATTTTAAAAGACCCATTTAGAAAATGAAGATGTCCTTTTCACTTGAAAATTATTACGTATTTTATAGCACAAGTTTTTTAAATTGAATATTTGCTCCCTATACCCTTCTGCTCCCCCCTGCCCTACTTGTACTCGTCAGTCAATGTTCAAACCAAACACAGACATAACCATTTGTCACAGAGATCCATAGTGTATGGAAAGAAAGCACAATGGAGACAATGGGCTTTGAGAACAGAGGCCCAAATCTACAAAGCTATTTACTTCTGACATATCTGTAGACGTAGCCTTAGTTCCTAGACATTTTAAATAAAATTCTGTTGTGAATAATGACATAAAAGCAGAAGGCCAAGACAGTGCAGCTGTAGAAAGCCATTAAGTTAAGTCACAACATAGGATTCATGTTAAAGAGAAAAAATATCTTTACTAGAAGAGCTTTGTTTTGCTGCAGACTTTCCACATGTCTTGGAGAATTCATCTGCTCTTGACTGCATATGTATGCGTTATCAGTCAAGTTCAAACCTAAAATTAAATTTACATTGTCAGGTGTCTTACAGTGGAGTTCTAGTGCTTTCGTGGGAATGATCCGGCTAAATTGCTGCCTTGATATGTGTTTTCACTTGTGCACTTTGTAGGGATTGGAGGGAGAGGAGGGACAGGGGAACAGGGCGAAGGGGGTTTAACATACTGCAAACAGCTGACAAGTAGACACGCTGACATTATTGTGTCCTAAGCACACAAGACATATTCCTTTTGGGACAATCTGCACTCTTGGCTAAGGAACACAAAGTCCCTTGGTCCCAGGTCATGGCTAATATGACTTCTGGAGGAAAAAAGCCTTGGCACTTGCCATTTGTTACATCCCAGAATGGCCCAGTCAATTCATCTTTTCCTTCCACTCTTCTGGACAAATGACAGCTTTAGGCCAATATGGCCTAAGCTCCAAAAGGTTTGCCCCTGTGGCAAGGGCAGAATGGACTTGTGTGCAGGTTAAACTGAGGCTGAGTTCAGGCTGCCTGTAATGCAGGTACCAGTAATAGCATATCCTCTGGAATTTGCAGCTTGGGAAAGTATTACCAGTTATATGCAACCAAAGAAACATGTGGCCACAAAGCACTGTGGATGAAATCAAATTTGGCTTCCTTAGGCCAATTTTGGAAGACAAAGATGTCTGTCAGAATAGACATTTTATTTTATATTCCCTGTCTGCAAAATAGAAATATAATTTGTTTTTTCCCCCCATTCACAGGCAGGGCTGCAAACTCTTAGGAAGCAGAAGTACTTCTTATGATCATGGGATCAGAGCATCACTTGGGTTGGAAAAGACTTTAAAGATCATCTCGTTCCAATCCCCCTGCCATGGGCAGGGGCACCTTCCACTGGACCAGGTTGCTCAGAGCCCCATCCAACCTGGTCTTGAACAATTCTTCTGGACAACCTGTTCCAGTGCTTTACCACCCTCACAATTAAAAATTTCTTCCTAATACCCATTCTAAACCTAATTTCTTTCAGTCTGTAGCCATTCCCCCTTGTCCTGACACTAAATGCTCTTGTAAATAGCTTCTGTGTATCTTCCTTGTAGGCTCTCTTCAGCTACCAGAAGGTTGCAATTAGGTTACCCCAAAGCCTTCTCTTCCCTAGGGCGAACCATCCAAATTCTCCCAGGTTTTCCCTATAGGAGAGGTATTCCATGCCTCTAATCATCTTGGTGGCTTTCCTCTGGACTTGCTCCAACAGGTCAATGTCATTCTTGTGCTGAGGACCCCAGAGCTGGAAGCAGCACTGCAGGGGGGTTCTCACCAGAGAGGAGTAAAGGAGCAGAATCCCCTCCCTCACCCTGCCCACACTGGTTTTGATGCAGTCCAGGACATATTTGGGCTTTCTGGGCTTCAGGAACACACTGCTGAGTCGTGTCCAGCCTCTCATCCACCAGCACCCCCAAGTCTTTCTCAGCTGGGCTGCTCTCCATCTGTTCATCCCTCAGCCTGTGTTAATACTGGGGGTTGCTCCAGCCCAGAGCACCTTACACTGTCTTATTAAACCTCACGAGATTCCCCTGTGCCCACTTCTGGAGCTTGTCCAGGTCCCTTTGGATGGCATCTTGTCCTTCAGGTGTGTCAACAGGACCACTCAGCTTGGTGTCATCTGCAAAATTGCTGAGGGTGACCCCTTCATCTATGTCATTAATGAAGACATTAAATAATACTGGTAGCTATATGGACCTCCAAGGGACACCACTTGTGACTGATGTCCGTCAGGACTCTGAGCCATTAACCAGTCCACTCTGGATATGACTGTTCAGTAAACTCTGTCGATCTAACAGTCCACCCATCAAATCCATCTCTCTGCAGTTTAGAGAGAAGGACGTTGTGAGGGACTGTGTCAAAAGTTGTACAGAAGTCCAGATAAATGTAATTTGCAGCTTTTTCCTTATCCTCTGACATAGTCACTCCACCACATAAGATCGCTGGATTGGTCAGGCAGGACTTGCCTATGATGATGTGGAGGCTTGGTCCCTACAACAAGGTCTCTTCAAACCAACACAGGTGTTCTGAATTTCTGAACCTGTGAGCTCTTAGAATTGCAAAGTCAGCCAACTTTGGTTTGATTGTGGCAGAAATGTGAACAGTTCATTCTCTGTTGGATGTTGCTAAAGCAAGAGAAAACTCAAAGCAAGTAGGCATAGCTCAGACGAGAGTATTCACTGGACCTTTTTTTGTCTAATGGACTGTGATCCATAATGTTGTGCAGTTCAGTGGTTAAGTCTTGGAGAGAATTAGAGTGGGAAGAACACAACTCCCATCCAGACTCCGGTGTTGCTTAGGCAAATTTCTCTGTGCTTCACCTACCAGTTGGATAATGACTGAGTTCATAGGCATTCAAGAGGAATTTTAATTTTTAGCTTAGTCTTCTGGGTGAACATCAAAAAAAATCATTTTTTTCTCTTTTAAGCCCAAAGGGGATCTCTAATACAAATTTAAATCAAGATGACAGGTTCTGCCTGATGTCAGATAAGGAGAGGTCTTTGGAAAATACGTATAGCTCCTTACTTGAGTGTGGGAAAGCCTAACAGACTCTCTGAGAGAAGTTCACTTTGTTTCTACTGGATACCAAATGAAGATGGGATTCAGAGGACCAAACATATGTACAACAGATTCTTCATAAAACAGACATAAAAAGAAATGGATACCTCCAGAAAGTTGGGAGAGAATTCAGAGAACAACATTACAACCTGAAGTAGATGGCATGGCCATTTCCCTTCATGTTCATTGATGCTGATAGTCACTTAGAACTCCTCTGCCAGAACCAAAAAAACCATACATAATTGAATTCTCTTCGTGTGGGGAAAAGAGGGAAAAATGTTCTTCAAAATAATCCTGCAGCCACCTTTTAGGTTGTTCCATTTTACAGCTAATCCTTCAAATGTCAATTTTCTTCCCTCTTGCCCAGAAATACTTACATATAGTTTTTCCCTTGACCCTGTGGGCACCCATTTTTGGCAGATTTGTCTACACTGTTCCTACAATGTTCCAAGACTGGAAAATTTCTTACAATCATCTCTACTCTCTGCTGAGAAGGCTGTGGGGGAGCCACCACTAACAATTTGACTGCTTGTGAAACCTTCATAAAATGAAACAGTGGAACAAACTGGGCCACACTAAAGTGGAAAAAATTATATTAGAATTACTTGAAATTAGGGAAATTGACCCTGTATTTTGACTCATGGGGTTTTCTGAATGCTGGACCTCATCTGCTTGGGGACTTGTAACAGGAAGAGAGCCAAGAATTTGATTCTTATCAGTGAGTTCTGAAACCCACATATTTTCCAGGAAATTATCTGAAAATAATCCTAGGCTTCTGATATTCTTGTGCCTTTTCTTAAGGTACTTTTTTATTTTAGCATTGCTGGTGTCTGCTTTCCTCCATGGAAGTTAAAAATATTCATGTATTTTCCTGCCTGCTGTGCTTCTGAATTAAAAATAAATAAATAAATCTCAATTATTTTGATATACAGGTGTTCTTCCTTATAAATAGCAAATAAAGTACCTATCTATTCGCATTTTTGTAAAGGAAAAAAGAAAAAAATTAAAAAGAGCATAGCAAGAAAATTCTATGGTTTTGGTGGGTTTGTAAATGGGGGACTTGAACTTGTGAATTTTGTGAGTTCTGAAGGGCAATAGAGAGAGAGATTATTTTCAAAACCCCTATATGGATGCTGTGTCTTTTAAGCCACTACCATGTGCCCCTAAAGACACAAATAATACATAATGATCACCTGCAGAGCTGATGTTGTGCTTTAAATTACTGAGGACTTAAAAGGGTTTGATGGATGCACTCGATCCCTGTAATCAAACTAGCAGGAGTTGGTAGAGTCTCCAAAGGAGGCAAAGGCCTGAGTCACAGCTGGGCCCAGAACTCCTCCAGCAAACCCAGTGGAGCAGGGTGACCCAGTGAGCATCGATGCATATGAGCTTGGACACAGATCATACAATCAACACATGAATAGTGGGTGTTTTTTCCAAGATTTGTTTGCCAAGGAACAAAGTAAGTTGTCAGCACAAGGAGTCTCATGCATACCTGTCCCATTGTATGCAACTGGATGGGTCAACCCCTCTATCCCATAAACATAACAGCTTAAATGAGCTTTTCTTAGGATCTCCTAGCTAGACAATATGACTGCATGGCAATGGTCTCCTGCTGAGCTGGGATTCCTCACAAGTTTGCTCCTTGTGGCAGATGTACCTTTCTACTAATGTCAGATCTTTGGATGAGTCCAATTTGAGTTGTCCCTAAATTGCAACTGTACCTCATGCCAGATACTCTCACCTTGAGCTGGGATGCCTGTCAAGGTTTGAGATTACCTGCCACTGAGATCCGTCCTTACCCAGGACAGAGAGACCCTCAGTAACAACAGTTATGACAGCATGATAAATCAATAGTGATGAAATCCATGAAGTTAATCCCTTTGGACATAAACCATCAACCAAGCCAAAGGTTAGACCTAAACACACCTAGGCTCCATTAGAAGTTTAAAAAGCAAGGAAGTCCAGTATAAACCTCATGAGTCAATGGAAGGGTCTCCTTTATCCTTAGAATCTTCAGTGTCTTTGTACATAAATTTAAATATATTCTAATATGAGTTCTCTTTGTATGTTTTATCCATGTAGCAAGCAATAGTGAACCTTACCATCAAACTTTGTTACAGTGCATTTCTATATATTAAATGGTATTAATTCTAGAATTTCAGTAACATTAAAACCATTCTTACTGATGGTTTTGATGGTGGCTATTTAGGTGACCTTAAATTGTTCATTTGTGACATGAAGGAAACAACAGTGAGGCCAACATGGGTGAACTGAAACAGCGTTCAAGAGAAGCTGAAAGAGGTTGTAGGTTCTTGGATACACAATGTAGCCAGTAAGCCTCACATTCTGCTGACTGCTATAACAAAACTCTTTATTATAAAGCTAAGATTTCTTTTTCTTTTCTTGGTAAACTTTAGTTTGCACCTACAATTTTCAGGCGAGGTTTATTCCAAAGCCTTTTAGCTGTGATTTAGAGCCTTTTTTTCTTTTTATTGTTTTTATTCCTTTCCCAGCTTTCAGAATAGATTTCCAGTCCTCTTAGTTTTTGGCTTTATTGATTGATTTTTTTTTTTAGTATTTAGTCATTGTTTTCTTTTCCTTCCTCTACACATGCTTAAGATGAATATATTTAAGGATTCTTCAGTCGTACAGAAGGACAGTCCACTGTGACGAGTAGTGTTTCATTTCAGACTATTATACTTTTCAGCTAAAAATATGAACCTTTCACATCTCTGTTTTTCCATTTCACTGCGTGGTATTTCCACCTGCAGGACGCAGGGCACTGCCAGCATCTCAGAGTCTGACCTCTTTCTGGCTCAAACAACAAGAAGGTTGTTTAAGTTGGCAAAGCAGGAAGAGAAAGGAAAACAAAGTTTCATTTCTGGGTCTACTTAGAAGGCCAGATATTTAACACATATTTAGTAAACAGATTAAAAAATAGCTTATAACAACTAGATCTGCAGGTACTGACTGATAAAAAGTGCCTTCCACATGAAGCTCAAAACCATGTATTTTTTAAACTGCTAGTTATTACGAATATTAGAGATAGTTGACCTGTACTTTTCTCTGTGCTTTCCTTCAGAGTTCATCTCTGTTGGATTTCTCTTCTTGTGATGAAAGCATAGTATTTTGCAATGACAAACCAGTGTAATTATGTTATGAAAAGAGACCATATAAAAAAGTGAAATGGACAAAGTGAGAAAAATCCTCTGTGTACTTGACTGCTGTCAACAATTAACTGTAAGTTTTCTTTTTTTCCAGGAAAAAAATTAAAATGGTGTTGTACAAGACTTTTCCAGTATGTGAAAGGTGTTCCTTAAATAAATGTGCTCATTTTAACTTCTGTTGTAAAACAGAAATATTATTATGTTTTTATTTACAGGCTGCTGAGAAACGTAAAATTAAGATGAATTCTTACTCCGTTGCATCCACTGCATATTTCTTAATCAACAAATAATGGCATACAGTCTTCTTGTATGAAGGCTTCATTCTATGCAGAATACTAAAGCACACAGAGCTTGAATGTATAGCAACTTTGTAATAATTTGCAGCTACAGAAAAAAGGTCTGAATACCATGAAAACAGATAGCAAATATAAATGATCTTGTTGATTTGTCATTTATAACATTTTGCAGAATGGAATCATATTTCAGAAAAATGGAGGGTTTGGGGGAAAAAAAGGGAAAGCAATTAATAATAATTGTAATTATCTTCCAATTAATTTGCTTGTTTTAATGGTTTGTGCATTATATGCACTTTTTCATCCGTCTTTCATCTGTTCCTTTACTACCTAAATATTATTTTCAACACCAAGGACAGGTCTAGTGATCTAGATTTACATATCATTGGCATATTCAGTCACCTCAGTCCGTATTTCCTCCCCGGGTGCCGATACACAGCAAGCAAGAGGGGCCTCTGGGTCCATCTTGACAGGACATGGTTGAAGAGAAATCAGATGGCTTGTGAAAACTTTCTGGTTTTCTCATCTTTTCAGCTAAATTAATAGTACTTTGGGACCTCTAGTATCAAAGGAAACCGTTGGATATGACACCTCAATATGGACACCTGGGTTAAGTATTAGCACATACATTAGACTAGGATAAAATTTCCTTTACTTGTAAAGGAGCCAAGATTTCACCTTGATGCCTTGTGGAGGAAAGCTGTTGTGGCAATGTGTTTCTTGCTATCTGTCTAACTAATATGGTACAGGTCAAGGAATTTTTGTATTTTGAATGTAACAAATGTGAAGACAGGAGGCTTCTTATTAAAAAAACGGTCAAGGCAGGAGCAGGTTTACAAACACAAAGAACAGGCACAATTTGAGATATGTGCCCTTTTCTGAATCTATTTTCAACTTTCAGCTGCTCTATTTCTTTTTAAAAATTGTTTAGACATTTTCTCATGGGAATTGCCATTAATTATGTATCCCCGTGTTAATTTTAGTCAAATCATGTGAGAAAAAAAATGTACATTGTCATAAAATAGGTGACTATGCCTCATGCATTCCCTGGTTATTCCTGTGTAATTAGTTAACTGAACAAATGGCCATAGAAGATGATAAAATAAAAAACAATAATACTTTGCACATATATCATATTACACAAATTAGCTAATTAATACAACAATCTTTTTAATCCTATTTTTTTCCCCAAAGCACAGGAAAAGTAAAGGCAGCATCAACACATAGCTGATTCTCACCAGGCATATGGCCTGTAATGGTGTCAATTAAGATGAATAGAAATTGATATGAAAATGTAGTATAAATTCAACTGGCTAAAAATTATGTGTGCTATTTTTGGTTTCGTTTCGTTTCTTGGTTTTTTTCCTTTTCTTCTTGTTTTTTTTTTCAAATTAACTAATAAAAATATCTGGGAAAGGGTTATGAAGCAAGGGCATTCATGTAGTTTGTAGAATGGAGCGTGCAGACTTGATGTTAGTATTCAGAACAGAAATCATTGGCTTGTTAATAACTTTTTAAAACTCGACTCTTTTTGCCTATATCTTTTCTACAAACCTTGTCAGTTCTAACTGTGGACTAAATTCTGATAAGAAGCAGGATGTTGCTTTCCTTTTCATTTGGCAACACTGTTGTGGTTTCACTCCATCTGGGAATTAAACTCCACCAGGCTGCTCACTCAGTCCTCTTGGTGAGATGGAAGAAAGAATAGGAAGGGTAAAAGTGAGAAAACTCATGGGTTGAAACAAATACTGCTTAATAAGAAAAACAAAAAACATCCAAGGGAAAAAAAAAACCAAAAAGGAATTAATTCACCACTTCCCATGGTTAGACAAGTGTTATGTCATCACCAGGAAAGCCAGGCTCCATCATGCATAACCATGCCTTCGGAAGACAAACACCATCAGTCCAAATGTCGGCCCTTTTCTCTTTCTTTCTCCAGCTCTATGCTGAACACAATGCCATACGGTATGGAATGTCCCTTGGGACAGTTGGTATCAGCTGCCCTGGTTGTGTCTTTTCCCAACTCCTTGTGCACTCACTGCTGGGGGTGGGGTGACAAGCAGAAAAGGCCTTGAGTCTGTGCAAGCCCTGCTCAGCAATAAGGAAAACATCTCTGTGTTATCAACACTTTGCTCACAAATCCAAAGCATAGCCCCATACCAGCTACTTTGAAGAAAATTACCCCAGCCTAAACCAGTACAAATTTTAAGTTATAGTTTGACTTTCTTGTGTGCTCCCTTATGCTGTTCCCTTCAAGTTACTGGAAGGCAAAAAATCACTGCAGTGATCAGAACTGCTGCATCATCAATAACACGGGCAAGATAGACTTGTTCTCACATAAAACTCCTTTTCATGTCAATGATAGTTTGGCCCTTAACAGACTGATGTATGTGAAACTGCAGCTATCAACCTTACGCACCTCCAAGAACAGCAGAAAATTTAAGGGTCAAATTCACCAAGAGGTTCTGACTGGTTTGCATTGATACAGCAATAAAAAACATGCTGAAGCTGGCTTTGTAACCGGCTAGTTAAAACAATTTTGTTCCCTGAGTCTGAGACCAGATAGGCTTGCTGTGATCATCAATTTGAGCTTCTGTACTGCACATGCCTTTGAATTTTTTCAAGTGACTCCTGTATCAAACCTGTTAGAGTTGCTGCTTCACATTTACTAAATCAGCACAAAGCAGTCAAACTGACCCAGATAATCGTGTTAGGTACATGAATAGTAATTTAACTCATTCCATTCAGATTGTATTTGCCCTGTATGCAGCTGTGCAGTTCCAGCAACTGCAGAGTCTAGGTTATGACTTTCATGTTTGGTGCTAGTTCGAAACAATGCTGCCAAAACTGGAAGTTGTTTTATATCTTGGAAGCATATATCTCTTTTTGACTTTCTATCTGAGTGAAAGACAGTAGGTTTAGATTAGATAATAAAAAAAAAAATTGTTTTCTGCATGGACACTGGAACAGGTTGCCCAGAAAAGCTGTGGCTGCCCCATCCCTGGAAGCATTCAAGGCCAGGCTGGATGGAGCTCTGATCAGCTGAGTCCAATCAAAGGTACCCCTGCTCATGGAAGGGGGTTTGGAACAGGATGATCTTTAAGGTCCCTTCTAACCCAGAGCATTCTATGATTCTTTGAGCATATAATATTATGCAAAAGGCATTCCTATCAGTAACACTACTTTATTGGTGGGGAAATGGTGGCATCAGAGGATTCAGCCTTTTCTGAAAATCCTGATTTCAAGCTCACCTGCTAGCAGTGCTGCACTCCAAGGTGATTAAACACCTGAAAATGCTGGTCCTAAAGTTTCATAGCTGTATAAGGTTGTGTCGTCTTTTTCCAGTCCATTTTATTGTGCAGCCTTGTTACCATGATCGGAGTCCCACGCTAACAGACATGCCTTAGGAGCTTTGGGACAGAAGCTTTCCACCCCACAGTGATTTACATTAGCATGGTTGCATTTTCCACTGGAAAAGAATGGAAAATTTACTAATTAATCTCCTGTTTCATTTTTAAACCCTCTAGACCATATTTGTCAAAATTGAAATTTCTAGGCAGAGTCTGGGTGTGAATCAGTCAAAACCGTCTCTCTCTCTCTCTCTCTCTCTCTCTCTCTCTCTCTCTCTCTCCCCCTGGAGCTTTGAATAAAAGTATGATACTTTATTTCCTATTTCAACCATTTTTATGTTTTACTGATATTCTGTGTGGGAAATGCCAGTGTCTAATTAATGAAGACATGATGAAAAAACCCCAATAAAATACAAATTTTCCAGATGATGTTTTATTATACCATTAAATGTACTAGAATTGCAGGTAGTAATGTAAGATGAACAGCCGTTGAAAACTGAACCAACAGAATCCACCAGAAACACTCACTTTCCATTTTTCTCTTTCCATTAAAATCTGAGCAAGTCTTGTGAGTCTTCAATAATCTTCACTGTTGGTAATTTCTGTGAAGTTTTTCTTCGGTTTACAATTTATGCTACCAAATTTACCATAAAGAATTTCAGTGAGAGTGCAACATCTGTTCTGAATTTGGCACATTCTAACCAGTTCTCCAGTTGGTGTGCAGAAAACACAGAGGGTGAAGGGATTACTCTAGTCCTGCTTAGAAATGAAATAGGTATTTCTGAGTAAGGAATTTTGGCTTACATGTTTCTGACAGTTATATAGGCATATAAATTAAGCAAAGTCTACCATAGCATTTCCATTTCTGTAATCCATCTGGCTAACACTCCTTGATTTATAGGTTTTGTTAACTGAACACCATTGAAATATGTGTCCACTAATGACGGTTTCATTGTTCTTTAAGCTTAGCTACTTAGATCTTTAGAGATACGAGTAAGGAATCTTACCTTTCTGAGATTTTATTTTATTTGATTTCTTCCTAANCTTCTTGGTTCAGAAATAATTAATAAATACATTTGATACTTGTATAAATTTTTCATATATAATGGCATTAAACAGGTATCCAGAAGTAATTCTGCTATTAAAGTACAAGCAGAAAGAGAGTTAGATGAATGCGTAGC
>VYXC01008332.1:3335878-3389012 GCA_013397175.1 Platysteira castanea
TATATATATATATATATATCTGAACTGCTATATGTGTACTTCTTGGTTCAGAAATAATTAATAAATACATTTGATACTTGTATAAATTTTTCATATATAATGGCATTAAACAGGTATCCAGAAGTAATTCTGCTATTAAAGTACAAGCAGAAAGAGAGTTAGATGAATGCGTAGCTGTCTCTGTTGTTTAACCACATTCCTTGGTAAAAAGATGCAGGTGTTCATCACACACACACACACACACACAAAAAAGCTGATGGACATTTTTGAGAGTGTGTACTGTATCTGCAATGAATTTAATGCAATGTACATGTCCACATCTGTTATGCATTGAAGAACTTTTACTACCTACTTTATGGAATGTAAGAAGATAAAAGGGCTCCAGCTAAAAGGAGAAATGGGCTTACATGAAAAAAGCAGCAAACGTCTTCTTCTTCCAGTGGGAGAGGTAATCAGTTCTGAAGGTACTGAAAAGGTAGGGTGATTTTAGGAATGTGAATGCAGAGGTTAGCTTCTGTTGACTGCACCAGCTTCACACATCTGCAGTTGAAGTGACTTGATTCTCAAACTAGGGACCTTATCTTGTAAACAGTTTGAGAACCAGCAGGCAGAAAGGATCTGATTACTGCTTCCTAGAAATCTGTTATAGGTAATGTATTTCTTTTCCAGGAGTCCTCCCACTTTCCTCCAGTGTTCACTGGTTTTAGTTTTTGAGGCTAAGTATTCTTCTCACCATTATTTGAAAGGCACACTGTAGACTTTCAAAAATATCAAAGAAAGGAAAAATACTATTCCTTCTGAGGAACACATTTTATTGCCAGATATGCATGGCCAATGCCAGAAATTATACTTTGATTTAAAATTTAAACTATGATTGATTAATATAAAATTACAGCAACTCTTGTTCACAAACTAGAGCCTCTGTGAAAGCCTATTATATTTGATGGGAATGTTTTCTTAAATTCAGCTGAATTTTTATCAGTTCTAGATAGTTAAAAGGGAATTTCACTAGTTTTTAAAACCTTTTCTATCTGGACCTCCTAAAACCTGTCTCAATAGAGAAAAGGGTAATTTTTGTTTCATGTCAAGAATTACTCCTACTCAGGTAGCAGTATTCACTGGTCAATTACTTTAATCCACAAAAATGTATTAATTCTAAGTAAATAACCCCAAACCATCTAGTAGAAACACACAGAGAAAAACACTCCAGGACTTAAAGGGGTTTTCCAGGTGGTTTAAACAAATGCGAATAGCACAACAGATACTTCTTTGACTTATACTGTGAATATACACAGCTGAAGCCTGCAAGGAACACTAATAGAATATTCCTTGTAGCTTTCAAGTAGAAGGAGCTTTTTTCTGACCCCAGGTTTTTCATGTTTTCCCATTATGTAGATTGATTTGATAGGCTAAGGTGACTGATGATAGCTGAGTCTCAAGGTGGCAGTGAATCTGATTGTCTGTGCATTGGTAGAGAAATGAATACTCAAAGCAATTGTCAGCTACATTATTGGCATTACTTGGAAGAAAATTCAAATAAAACTTTAAAGTGGCTAATAATTTTAAGAATGGTCATTGAATGACAATATTGGCAAAACTGAAATGGTGAAGAGACCAAAATCAAATAAGACGCCAAAAAAAAAAAAAAAAAGCTGATTATTGTCCTTCTCATCAGTACAATTTTGACTGTTTAGTTCTATGAAGAGATAAAATTAAATGATCTCTGTGACAGTAGAAAAAATATTGTAGACATCAACTACTGACTGAGGACACAGAAAATAAAGTGGATCTGCTTTTATAAGTAGCTTCATTATTTTAGGGAAGCTGTTGTACCTGTACTGTATTTCATAAAGTCTTGAGTGACGAATTCCAGTTTGTTATCAGACTGGCAACATGCGCGAAGCAATCCTGATTTAGATATCTAAGCCCAAAAGATAAGACATGAGATACCCTGATTTTCAGGATATCATCGTGTATAAGACAGTGAAGAGTTCTCTGGGCTGGTATTGATTTCGAATGACATATCCATACAATATGCTGTAGGATTACTGACTTAGCTTTAATACATTGTTCTGAAAACTGTAATGATTTAGGAGTAATTAAACCTCAGCTGTAGGAGCAGTATGGACATGTGTGTAAGGTAATCACACGCTCTCCCAGTTTAATTCGCCGCTGAATTTGAATTAACACCAGCCCTTTATATACAGATCTTATCTCAGTCCTTTTGATAGATTAGTCCACAGAGAGGCAAATATTCTGTGATTCATAACCCCATCAAGTTCTTTAATGTTTTTGGAAGGCCAACTGTAAAATTATAATGGGGTACTCAATATTGGAAGGTTAGTTAAAAAATTTTATGGTGATGGAAAAAGCACTGAAAGCAATAACAAATGCCTAAAATAAAAGCTGGTTTAATTGGTTTACTAAGATGTTTGGAAAATGCAAGCAAGGCACTATGCTCTTAAAGTATTTCTACCCAGCAACAGACCCTCACTCTGTCCTTAGTAAGTTAATGAAATTCATGCTAAATATCTCGCAATGTTCCAGAAGAAGAGCTTTGGTTTAAGAGAGGAAAGAACTATTGTATCTAATGTTGAAAGCTTGTGTTGTTTTAAGGTTAATCCATTTGTTAGAGCAGAATTTTTGCTTATGAAAATTTCTACAACCATTGACATATCTTCTAAATAAGGAACGGTGTTTACCAGCAGAATGTGGAATTTAATGGTAATAAAAGCAATGAATTACTGTGCACTAGAATATCTTCCAAGTCTTGTATCTTTCATCACACACCTTTTTGTGCTCAGTAATCCCTAAACTTACATAATACAGAGAAAATGGCATTCAAAGTGATCTTTATGAACGTTTTTTGTGTTTCATAGCTTGAAGATAAGAGCTTCTGTCTGCTGTGGAAAGTCTCTGTCATCAGAATCTGCTTGATCAAAGCATCCTTTGTCAGTTATTAGTAGAAAGAGTGAAAATCCACTAAATTGTGATGAACTGTTATCTGTAGCATTTTCAGCTTGCAGCTTTTGCAATTTTCATGCTTCCCAAATGTAACAATAGTTTTACATTTCAAATATGTTTTTTGGCATGCAACTAGGAGAATATCAGGGGATGCATTTGTTTCTTTTCTTTGGAAAATAATTGAGGTTGGATTTTTTTTCTTTCCCCTCCTGCAATATATTTCTGCTGCTGCTTGTTCTGTTCATCCTTTTAGGACTTTTAGTGCATGCCTATATGTGCCATTAGCCACCTTGACTGAGAGAGACTTTGCTTAGCCTTTCTGGTAAGTTAAACTAAGTTACCATCATATGCAAGACATCAGCCAAAGAAAGGTAAGAAAAACTGGAACTAAATCACTCTTTCATTGTAAAAGCAAATCATTCCCGTAGACAAAACTGAGAGAAACAAAGACAATAAGATCAGAGAATTTAAATTGTCACTTGCCCACCTCCTCTCCTGAAAAGGTGACTTTCCAGTATTGTCTCTCTTAACTCTTATTTTCTTTCTTCACTTTAAAAATTCTAATATATTGTATTCCCCCTTACTGTTTCCAATATTTTTAAACAATTGAATCAGTCGCTTGACTGACTTCCTCCACTATGCCTCATTAAGTAATTGAGTTAAATTGATTCAAAATAAAGTGACACGCTATTTCACAATGATTGGTTTGAATCAACATTTGCCTTTTTTCCATTGCCTCTTCATCACAGGCTTTTTCTCTCTAATGTTTCCAGAGTTCTTTTATTGTCTTAAGTTAGGCAAGCAGTGAGCATAAGCATTGTTCAGATATATCTGCAAAGAATAGGGTGTCAGAGCTCTTGTGCTTCTATACAATGATTACAGCCATTTTAAAAATCCTAATTACTTTGACAGTAGTAGAGAAAAGAATCACCAACCTTTTTCTTTTTTTTCAAAATGGAAGATTTTCAGAGAAAGAAATGAGATTGAATTAAAATACTCTGAAAAATACATAGGAGCTCAAAAATATTCATCTTAGAATAAAATCAGGTATTGTGAGTCTTCTCAAAAGGTACATACCAGATTACAAAAAAACATCAACCAAAACAGAACAAAAGAAAGACCCCAATTAATTTTTAGGAGATAATTGAAAATATATGGGAGAAAATTATTAACCTTTTCCATTGAAAAGCTGGAAAAATAGTAACCAAAGTAAAAGATATTTTTGATGGCATGTCATAAGAAATGTGTTGACATTAATCATTCAATCAAATCTTTCTGTAATGTCTTTCTTTGTGTTTATGGTTCACCAGTTCACTAAAAAGTGATAACACTTTAACACTGTGAGCTTTAAACTGGAGTAATCAGAGAATCAGAGAATCACAGAATAGGTTGAGTTGGAAGGAACCCATTGAGTTGGAAGGATCATCAAGTCCAGCTTACACCCCTGCAAAGCACCATAATAATCTGAAACCAAATGTCTGAAAACATAAGGATAGATTGCTGTAAAGAGTCCAGATGAATCTCTGAACGTCAGTGCTTTATTAACATATCAGTTACATTGTCCCTGACATGAAACTGCAGTAGAAGATACTTCTCAGGAAACAAATACCAAGCCTGAAACCTATGTAACTGTGACACTTCTGATAGCTGTTGGCACCAGCAGGTTACTTTACTAATAGGAAAAGTGTATTTCTAAAATGTAAGTGATTGCAACCAGATCATTTTTTTAATCTATTTGCTTAATAGAGAAATAGGGAAAAAAAATGAAGAAAATCTGTTTTTCTTTTCTCTTTGCCCTGAACTTATCCCACTATCATTAGAAAAACAAAAATGCTTCATTGGTGAGGTTGCTCAACCAGATTAATGTTCAAGTACTTTTTCCTGGAGAAAAGATCTAGACTTTTACATTGTAATATAGTTAATGACCCATGCCTAGTCTTGCTACTGCTGGAAGATTGCTATTTATAATTTCTTATAAATACAACATGCATTTAAAAGAATATTATCAAGGTTGAGAATGCTACTGATGCTAATCATTTATTATTCAAATAACAAAACTATTCCAGTCACCCAGGCTACAGAATATTACCTTATGCAAAATTAGAACTTCAAAAAAATATGTAATCACTGTCTATATTGTGTTTTTGCTCTGTGTAGTGGTTGACCCTGACTGGATGCCAGGAACCCACCAAAGCCTCTCTTTCAGTCCCTTCCACACCTGGACAGGGGAGAGAAAATGTAACCAAGGTCCCTGAGTTGATATAAGGTCCAGGAGAGATCACTCACCAAACACCATCATGGGCAAAATAGATTGGATTGAGGGTATTATTTGAGTTTGTTGCTAACAAAATAAGAGCAGGATAACAAGAAACAAAATAAATCTTAAAAACCTTCTACCCACCCTTCTTTCAATCCCAGCCCTACCTTGTTCCCCTCCCCAGAGGAGCACAGAGACAGCAGATGTGGGTTATTGCCACTTCACCAACACTGTTCCTTATGCTGCTCAAGGAGAAAAATCTCTCCCCTTCTCCACTGTAGGGTCCCTCCCATGGGAGGCAGTCCTCCACAAAGTTCTCCAAAGTGAGTCCATCCCAAGGGCAACAGTTAGGCACAGACTGCTGCAACGTGGTTCACTCTTTCACAGGGTGCAGTCCTCCAAGGACAGGCTGCTCCAGCGAGGTTCTCATCAGGGTCACGAGTCCTACAAAGAAACTTGCTCCAGTGTGGGCTCTTCTCTCCACAGCTCTGCAGGTCTCTGCCAGGAGCTTGTTCCAGCACAGGCCTCTCACAGGGTCACAGCCTCCTCTCCAGCTTCCACCTATTTGAGCATGGGTCTCCTCCATGGGCTGCAGGTGCATCTCTGCACCCCCATGGACCTCCACAGGCTGCAGGGACACAGCTGACTCACCATGGTCTGCACCACGGTCTGCACCACGGTATGCAGGGGAACCTCAGCTCTGGTACCTGGAGCACCTCCTTCCCCTCCTTCTCCACTGACCTTGGTGCATGTAGAGCTGTTCTCACGCTGTTCCTCTCTGTCAGCAACTACAACTGTGCAATAATGTGTTTGGTTGCTTTTTTTTCTGGTTAAATATATTATCACAGAGGCATTACAAACATTTCTGATTGCCCCAGCCTTGGCCAGTGTTACGTCCATCCTGGAAGCAGCAGGCATTGGCTCTGCCAGACATGGAGAAAGATCCTGGCAGCCTCTCACAGAAGCCACCCCTGTAGCCCCACCGCTACCAGCACCTGACCATGCAAACCCAATATGGTTTCCCATATTTCCATTTTTCTTATAGTTTTGGGAGATCACATACATTTCATAGTAAAGCTCTTAGAATCCAAAAATCTACCTTTATGAATGAACGAGTGCCCATATGTGTATGTGAGGTAATTACAAGGATTGCTTACCCATCAGTGAAGATCAAGAAATCACAGAACAAGACTGTATATTAGGAATATCTGTAAGGGAGTCAAAAATAAAGCCAAGTAGAAGCCTTTGAAAAGAGGTTCAATAAAACACTTGCTAGTTTCAAATAAATGAAACCTTGATTTTCATTTATATCTCGTAAAGGAGGTTCCCCAGCCCCTTTGGGCAGCTGTTCACAACCTTAATTGTTGTCATAATTAAAATGCTTTACCTAATATCAACTCAATTCTGATTTGTCTTAATCAAGACAATTTTCCTTAACCATACTAAGTGGATAACATTCCTCTTATGACCAAAATATGAGCAAAACTGGCTGAATAGAAGTAATGAGCATGGAGATTGGATTTAATTCAAGGACAGATTTAGAAACATGGAAACAGGACTTGTCTTAGGTGCTAAATATCATAAAAATGAGTGCCAGATCAGTCTTCATGTATATACTTTCTTATTACTCTCTTAAGAAATTTTATTTATTTTTGAGCATGATCTGATAGAACTGAAGATATTAACTCTTTAATAACGGTTCAAGAAACATGATACAAGGACAGTGTGTGACGTACCCTTAAACTGACATGTGTGACATATGACAAATTCACTGTTCTCCTTCACAAAGAAAAATGTGTTGTCTTTGGATAGAGGAAAGAGAGTTTTCTTCCTGGCTTTGGTCTTTACTAATCAATACTTGAACCAGACAAGAGATTCGATCCCAGCGAGTTGCAGGACACTTACATGAGGAACTCTTGTCTCCCACCAGAAGGTGACTCTGCTGCAGACTCGCAAGGCATAGAGCTTTGCAATTTTCTGCTGTACATATTGCATCAAACACAGTGGTCTCATAGCAATTAGGAAAAAGCTTGTACTTCGGTCTTTGATTCACTTCTTTGGATATACCAAAGAATTATTTTTCCATTCATTCATTTATAGAAAAAATAGCCAGTATTTTTCTTTTATACTCTTGCCTTGAAAAATGCAATCCTTCTGTAATGATTCATGAACATTCATTCAACTCAGGCTATGCAATCAGAATGGGGAGAACTTTTCTCTGACAATAAATCCATGAGCAAAATCAAAACCAGACAGATAATATGAAGCTTGTTCAGTTCAAATCTTTAAATGGTGAAAAGTGTGCTTTACTCCATACAGCACGTAACTACCAGAAAAGATTTAATCAGAAAGAATAAAAATAGTGTTGACTTCAATGTTTTTTGTTTGTTGAAATTGCTGGTGGGAGAAATGGTTGTATTATGTGAAAAAGAACACTTACTCCTAAAGTCTCATGTCAAGAAGAAAAATGTTAACTATATTTCCTTGGAACACATTGTATTTTTTTTCGACTCATATGAAATATACTTCTTTTCCCTTGGGACTGGCCACTGCATAACCTTATCTGATGTACTAGTTATATGAATTTCTTCATAACCATGTCAGTGTTTATATTTGCATGAAAAAATATACTCTCACTGAAACCATTATATATGTATTCTTTATCAGAAATATTTAGTTTTGTCAGTCTTGTAGGTAAATTCACTAAATTGTAATCACTGGTGGGTACATTTCTGCAACCCGCATATTTTCAATTAGGCCTGTTGTATCTATGGGAAGGTAGTGTGATAACTTGCCTAAGGATCATTTATGGTGAAGTAAAAGTAGAGATTTATGTCCTTTGTTTTGTTCATATTCATTTTCAGTCATATTTTTACAGAAGTCATATAAGGCAAAGTATGTTAAAGTGCAAAATTTTCATCTACATTCCCTGCTGAGTGTAGAAACAAAACTTTTCTGATATGAAATGTTATTGAACTGAAATTGAAGGAAAGAGTTAGAACTTTCCAAGATCTCTCTGCTCATGGTCAGACCCCAAAGCAAGAGCTCAGTCATCAGTACCATAAATTTGTAGCGGTCTCTCCCTGGTGATAGCTATAGAAGTAATCCAGGAAACTGTCTGAACAATGATGGATTTCTTCCACCTGCCTGAGGTGACCTATCCATCCACATCTATATTTATATTCCAGGAACTGAGGTCTTCAGCCACTCCTTATCCCATGACAATGCACACATTTATTGGATATTTTCTGTTCCACGAACCAAAAAAGTTATAATTAATGGCTGTTCCAGTCTCTAGGTACTTCACCAGAGAATTAAAAGTCAAACTTCTAGAAAAGCAAGCTTATAGTTATTCTCAGTGCCAAAGTGGGAAATATAGTTACCTCAGCACTACTTCTCCCGAAATCAATATCACCTCCTGACTCTTTAAAGTCACCACCAAACAAGACTGGCTATCAGTCAGAAGCTGTTGCAGAAAAATTAGATAATGTATGCCTCAGGAAGTTCATAGTTCTTTGGGCTTGGAGGAGCTGGGAAAGTTGAGCACCAGCCATATCATTCCTTTCCCAGGTTCATAGCTTCGGAATTTTTGTCCAGGAAGAGAAACACTTTTAGAACCACGTCTTACGATTGTGGGTGTCTCTACCTGGCAACACAAGATACCGGCTTCAGCCAGGGTTTCTTGGCATTGTTGCAACAGCATCCCTGATGTTAATAGGGCTCTGTCATACCTCCTGTGCTGTGAGTCATCTTCTCCAGTTCTCCTCTTCCATCTGTTCTGAGGCTGAGAGTGCCACCAGTGTAAGGGTAACATCACCAAAGAAGTGTTAAGCAAACATGTTGTTGCCAGAATGGCACTCTTTTTCTGACTCTATCACATGAAAGAGATGTATTAATAAGTCATCGAGGGGCAGTTAATTGATTGGAGAAAGCATTACTAGGTATCATTTATGGGAAAACATACAGACCATACATTTTGGGGCTGAGGAGCGTTGTTATCAACCTCATACAAGTGAACCTGTCTTCAGTTCTCAGTCACTACTTTTTTTGGCTCAAAGCCTTTTAAGTAGTCAGATGAACAATTAATTTGTGCCCCAGTTGCCCTCTCTTGGCATTTCTCAGGAGGTACAAACATAGGGTCTGAATTTAAATCCCATTTGACACTGCTACCTTAAAACTGGTAGCCTGAGGATTTTGCTAGCTGTCCTTAAAATCCTTCTAGGCTGACGTATCTAACTAGAGGCAGTTTAATTCTCCAAATCAATATACAAGGGGAAAAAAGTCAGCTGGTGTTTGACAACAAGATAATACAAATTGTATGACTTCTTTCAGCCTGCTCAATTATTACGAAGGCCAGGGATTATTTAACACACTTAAGAGTTGTTAATTTTCATAGCAGTAGCTTGCAGACAGGCTAAATTAAAACAGACTGCTGCTGTGCTGTTACTTTAGATAATCTCTCAGTCAGGTGCTCTGAATTTCCAGACAATTTCATTATACACAGACAGACAGAGCTGCAGAATTTACACGAGCAAAATATTGCCAAACAGATGTCAGAGTTTGCTGTGCTGGGCCATGCCAATACTGCATTCTTCTCCTATTTGCATGTCACCTCTTGATCTGGTATTATGCTAATTGATGCTATCCATAGTATGTGGCCACATGTTCTCTGAGTTTAAAATAGCGTTATGGTATTTTATCTTGAAATGCAGAATAATTTATATAGAAATAGACAGTTTCAAGTATTTTCCATTGAATGCAAAAATGATTGACTTAAGATGAAGCAGCCATGCAGGACTGCTAAAGCTGCTCACACCAGGGACTGACCCAGTCAAAGTCAGTTCTAAATAGCTTTATTTACCATCTTATTTGGAAATTGTTACCTATTCTTTCCCTGATCAGCTCACAATCATGAAGTGAAATTAGCTGAGAAATCAAGCGAGGTTGCATACCAATAACGTGTTAATAATTTTGAGAAATGTTTGTTTTGTTTTTGATTAGAGCATATAAAGTTTGCCTTGCAGTAAAATATGTTCAGTGCGTGTTGACTGAGCAGTGAGATAAAATTATGGAGAAGGGGGTTAGGTTTCCAGTGAAATGTTTGTGGGATTTGTAAGGAATACCAGAAGCATTATAAAAAAAAGGTATGGTAAGGAGAGGGTGGAAGATGATTAAGAGAAAAGCATTATTTTTGACAAAATTTGGAGATTCACAGTTTCTACTGCTGGTGGCAGCGTGTTAGGAAGATTCCTCGAAAATGATTGAAATGACTAGTCATTAGTACTTGCATTATGCAGAGAATATTTACTCCAACATTATTTTTATGAGTTTTGGAAAGTTTATTGTTTTTCTTAGTCATCAATAATCGATCATAAACCTAAATACCATTTTTTATGCACACAGGAACATTTCCAGAAGAAGATTGATTGGCCTGATCTTACTATTTTGAAAAGAACATGAACAAATATAACATTGAAATAACCACAGGAAATATTTGCTAAGGACAAGAATTGATCGAAGTCATGAGCAAAGGTTTTCTAAATGTCTATAATAAATATAGATCCAGGACCTTTTAAAACTGGAGCAGAGCAAAAGAGCACAGGACAGGAAAAACAGTAGGCTGAGTTCATTGTCCACTAGCTTTAGAAATGAGCTTTTAATTGTAAGGTTTTACAGTAAAAAAGTTATGTCAAACTGCATATTTACAGGTCACATTAATATTTTTCCACTAATTCGTAACAAAAATAACTCCTTTGTATATATGCATACTTATAAAAATGCAGCTATATGAATATATATGTATTTAAGCAGGTATCTATCTATCTATCTATCTATCTATCTATCTATCTATCTATCTATCATCTATCTATGCACAGCTATTTGCCATTTTGGAAGAATAACTTTTGGATTTCTACAGAGAGTTGATAAAATTTTTATAGTTGAATTCCATAACTTTGATCTAGACCCACACAAAATCTCATCACCCATGTTTTACTCTCAAATAAAATTGTTTAAAATAGAACAAATTATTCAAATTTAAAAGGCAGCTCAAAATCCCACAAAATTAGAATATTAGGAGTTTATTTACTGAGAAAGGAGATGTAAAAAACTGGTTTTTCCATGTTAGAAGGCAGTGAGTAATTCTGAAAAGAAAATGTTCTGAACAAACTGAAAATAAATGCTCCACGGTTTTATCTTTATTTATTTTTATTTGTTTTTATTTCCCCCAACCCAGCCACTCAGCTTACTAGAAGTTTAAATTATTTTATTGAAATTTCATTGCCACTTTTCTTATATGAAAAACTGCTGGATAAAAAATGTAAGATGAGTCTCTGAGTAACTTGTGATTAATTATTTCAACATGGAATCAATTACTTTACTTTCAGATACACAGTCTCCTTTTTTTATAACTCCATCATTACTAACTTTTTCCATGACACCCATTTTGAAAAAATATTATAACGTGCTGGTCACACAAAGGAAGCAAAATTTTAAAAATATCTGCTTTTGAAATTGAGAATTGAATGTTCCTTTAAACATTTGCAGACTTTGACTAGGAAGCAGCATCAGCAGTGGTAAAGAACTACGACATAAAGAGCAAATAGTGTCACTTTTAAATATAAAGTCAGATGTTGAGGGACAAGAACAGCATTCAATCAGCACAGCCACGTGATAGCACTGTCTAACTTAGGTGATTGCTCTGCCTGACCAGACAGAGCATAAGGCTCTCATAACACAGAGAAATTGAAAAAACGCGCTGGGCAAGGAGGATTATGTTTTGCAGATAAGGTCGTGATTTTGGTTTGTCTTGTAGCGTGTCTGCCTACATTGTTGTTTCTGACTTCTAAAAATAATTTATCCTGTGTTTCTTTCTTTTCTATGTCTTTCTTTCATCTGACAGCTCACTTTGACCATTGGCCAGTAGACTTTAAAACTGTCTCTGTTATAATTAGCAAGGCTTTGTGCCTGCTTTCCTTAAAATATTGACATAGCAGTGATTTATAGTTTCTTTGTTTTAATGTGGTCAAGGCAGGAATCTGGAGCTGTAAAGATTTTTTTTTTCAAGGCTTGGCATACGTTTGGCCCTGTCAGAACATCCATAAAATCTCTATCAGAACAACTCTTGAGTACCATGTTGTTTAGTTAACTCTGAGTGAATCTATTCACTGAACTGATAGGAGTGCTTCTTGATTATGGGGAAAATTGCCACCTACATTGTGGAAAAATTGATTGGGTTCAGTTTGAGCACTCTGCCTCTGCACAAGCAGAATAAGGTCTTTTGGGTCAAATAATAATTTTTTTAAAAATTTATTTTTAAACATTGCATTCTGTCTAAGATCCTGGATGAACTTTACACCCAAACTGTGCTCTGAATCCATGCCACACTCAGCTGAGGAGAAGCCTGTGGGTGAAATACTGTGCTCAGTGATAACAGAAACTCTTAGACACCATAATGTGTTCTGAAGCCATCAAGGCATTGACAGTCAAAGCACTTTTAGTGCACTTTCTGTAATCTTTGTAGCAACACTGAGCACATCACTGACCTCCTTGTCAACCTGGGTAACATTTTGAAAAGGTTAGAATTTAAGAACTAAATTTGGTATATAATTTTCTGCAAGATTTTTTTTCTTTTTTCTGGAAAAAAAAATTATTGGCAGAAAGAAGTATATCAAACAGGTTCTTATAAATCCCTGTCAAAATAAACTGTAGTCTTCATCTCTAACAAAATATCTTTTGAATCCTACCTGGGAAACAAAGTGTGCACCATACTGAGAACTGATTTTTTATTTGCAGCTTAGGGGCTTCTAAGCTTCCTTTCCACACAGATTTCTCTTCTTGTAGTTTCTGTATTTCAAACGAAACTCTCAGAGATTTTTATTCTTGATACCTACATTGTATCAAGTATATAATATATATAATATATATATAGTATAATCTCAGTGAGTCTGAGAATATGGGTATTTGATTACATTTTCTGACTCTAAATANGTGCCTGCTTTCCTTAAAATATTGACATAGCAGTGATTTATAGTTTCTTTGTTTTAATGTGGTCAAGGCAGGAATCTGGAGCTGTAAAGATTTTTTTTTTCAAGGCTTGGCATACGTTTGGCCCTGTCAGAACATCCATAAAATCTCTATCAGAACAACTCTTGAGTACCATGTTGTTTAGTTAACTCTGAGTGAATCTATTCACTGAACTGATAGGAGTGCTTCTTGATTATGGGGAAAATTGCCACCTACATTGTGGAAAAATTGATTGGGTTCAGTTTGAGCACTCTGCCTCTGCACAAGCAGAATAAGGTCTTTTGGGTCAAATAATAATTTTTTTAAAAATTTATTTTTAAACATTGCATTCTGTCTAAGATCCTGGATGAACTTTACACCCAAACTGTGCTCTGAATCCATGCCACACTCAGCTGAGGAGAAGCCTGTGGGTGAAATACTGTGCTCAGTGATAACAGAAACTCTTAGACACCATAATGTGTTCTGAAGCCATCAAGGCATTGACAGTCAAAGCACTTTTAGTGCACTTTCTGTAATCTTTGTAGCAACACTGAGCACATCACTGACCTCCTTGTCAACCTGGGTAACATTTTGAAAAGGTTAGAATTTAAGAACTAAATTTGGTATATAATTTTCTGCAAGATTTTTTTTCTTTTTTCTGGAAAAAAAAATTATTGGCAGAAAGAAGTATATCAAACAGGTTCTTATAAATCCCTGTCAAAATAAACTGTAGTCTTCATCTCTAACAAAATATCTTTTGAATCCTACCTGGGAAACAAAGTGTGCACCATACTGAGAACTGATTTTTTATTTGCAGCTTAGGGGCTTCTAAGCTTCCTTTCCACACAGATTTCTCTTCTTGTAGTTTCTGTATTTCAAACGAAACTCTCAGAGATTTTTATTCTTGATACATACATTGTATCAAGTATATAATATATATAATATATATATAGTATAATCTCAGTGAGTCTGAGAATATGGGTATTTGATTACATTTTCTGACTCTAAATATTTTAATTACTTTCTTACCAAAATTTTGCTGTAAGTCCTTTTCCTGGGCAATGTAGAGTACTTTAAAGTTTTTACAACTTGGAATTAAAATTTCACGTCCAGATTTTGAAAGAGAGTGACGAGTTTTACCTTTATCTCCTTAGCTTTCAAACTCCTCAGTAATCAAGTTAACTATATATCTCTGCCTTTTTTCTCTTTTCATTAACAAAATTTTGCTTAAAGCCCACAATATGTTCTGTAGATTCCTCCAGAAAAAATATTTTTGGAGATTTTATAAGAAGAATTTAAGAAACCTCATTTTTGGAACTCTGATACCTGTCATGAAAATTTTGGGTTTCTGGTGATCAATGATGACAAATATTTTCACAAATAGTTTGTTTCTTTGGAGGATGAAGATATTTTTCCTGGTACCTCTAGGAAGTTTTGCCTGTAGGAAATCAACAGAACTGATCTGACATGGCTTCACTGACCTAACACATGCAAACCTCAAATTATAGTTCTGAGCTTTCACTCGTTTTAAAGTATAATTCTTGAAAGGTCCTAATAATCTTCATCATGTTTTCCTTGTTCTTCAAAAATGAAGGAAACCAGGATTGCACTCAGGAAGAAGGTGAGGTTACAGTGTGTTTTGTCCTTGTGCAGATAAATCTTCCAACATCATGTATCAAATTCTTCCAAATCAATGTTTGAACTTTTTTTTTTTTTTTTTTTTTTTTTTTTTTTTTTTTTTTTTTTTTTCCCAAGGGTTTGGCAAAAGCTACAGCAAAGCATCTGGCTCAGAATCATGCTGGGTAAAACAAGTGCTATGATCCTGCTGAGAGGAGATCTGGCATACCTGCCTCTGTGTGATACTCGATACTTGCGTGGATATCCAGGGCTCTAGCTCTTGTTATGTTTTTGTATGAACAGCTTTCAGCAGAAGCCAGGATTATCACCTCTGATTTGCATGCAGCAAAGAGATTATAATTTTATTTCTGAAGGCCACTTTGTCACTTTAAGGTTTTGACAGCCACACTTCAGGAAATAGCACATCATAAAAATGATAGACCTTTGATAATCAGTGTGAAAACCAGGTAATTAAATTGTTCCACTGGTAAAATGCCAGTGTCACTCACAGTTTCCAAGTCTTGGTTGTAGTATGTGCAATTTAAATTCTTGATCCCTCTCTTCTTGAGAAATAATTTGTGCTTAATACAATGAATCTTAGCCTCTACAAGTGCAAAAAGATTTTCAACGCTTTTTAAAAAATACTGGAAATAAAATTTATTTAAAACTTTATCTACAACTTTTTTTTTGTATTTTTATTAATTTTCTTTTTTTTTTCCTTGCTTACTTACAATAAAAGCAGAATTCAAGGGCTATTTTTCCTTTAATTTCAATACTCTCTAATATCTTAGGACTATGAAGGATGCAATTCAGGTAACATCACCCTGGAAGAAGACACTCCCTCACAGTGATAGTGAAAGTGATATCAACCTATGCTAGAATAGCACAGACATATAAATGGAAGCTTTTTCAGTTCAAGGGAGGGAACTTTAATAGGTTTCTTTCCTTGCTGAATTTTTAGTTTTGAAACTCATTCTCCCTTCCTCCCCTAAAACAGTATGGATGTGTTTGCCTTTAGGGCATTCTTGAAGGATCACAAAGTTGACTGCTGGAGAGGTGGAATTTGTTTGAAAACCATATTTTGGTGAGATTTTAATTTAATTCATCTCCTTTTAAAAAAAACTCAAAAAGCCCCAAGATTTAATTGATTATTGCTTTATGCAGTAGAGGCTGATAAATTTGAATTATGCTTAATTGACAAAATCATGCAACACTTAAACTTGGGTTTGGTATTTTTTAAATTTTAATTGGTCTGTTATAAATATACAGGCACAGTTGTAATTAATGAAGGCAAATACATATTTTCTCTATTTTCCACCTAAGTAATAGGACAACTTTAAAATAAATGACACAGGAACATCACATTCTGTCATTGTGAAATGTCATCAGAAATACTCCTAGAAATGCTTCTTAATTGTTCCTCAGCAGAATAGATTTACATAATTTCAATTGCAGATGGCATCTGATGCTTTTAGAGTACATGGTCAAAGCATGTTTCTTCAAGTTGCATATAAATAGATGGTGATTTTTCATCACATTTCTATATGCAACATAACTGAGATAAAATGAGTGTAAGTGCAGTGAGAGGATATTTTTGACTGCCCTTTTAAAGATTTCTAGTAGAGGGAAGCAAGAAGTTAGGTTTAGTGCAGCTTTGAGGACCATTTTTATAAGCTTGATAGTTACTATCTGATTGTACAATTCAGTTTCAAGGTCTGTGTGGAGAGATGTTCCCTGTTCTTCTAGCCTAATCCACACTGAATGTTAGGGATAAAATACTGCATGGTGAGTCTATCCGCCAAGTTGCTGCTGTGGAACATTTCTATCCTGGGACTCATTTAGGATTGTCCCTTCACCATCCTGAGACACCATGACCACTGTGAAATTTCTCCTTTGTGCAACTCACTGCTAGTTGCCGTTGTTGTTGGTGTCACTTGATATTATTTAAGAAAAAAAATAATGTAGAAAATGTAAATTTATCACACAGAAAAGAAAAAAAAAACAGTGCCAGCTTTTCCCAAGGACTTCAAGTGTCACACACTCATGAGCTATGTAGACATTTATTCTTTCTGGAAAACATTCAAATGGTGGAAATCATAGAATTGTAGAATGATTTGGGTTGGAAGGGACCTTAAAGATCACCTAGTTCGAACTCCCTGCTGTGGCAGGGATGTCATTTACTCCATCAGGTTGCTTAGGCTCCATCCAATTTGGCCTTGAACATTTCCAGGGATAGGGCAACCGCAACCTTTCTGGGCAACAAATTAAGTACGTCTCCTCTTCAAAACAAACTCTTTTTGATGAGTCATGACTTATATGAATGTAGGATATTTTTGTCTTGGTTCATGGAATTCCTGAAAAGACCCTGTGATCTCCTCTACCATGGTCGCTATCTGAATTTTTTCAATGGATTTCTTCTGCAATGTCCTTTTATTCCATACATTTATGTTGCAAAGACCAGACATAACTGTTGCATGTTGGTAATTGTTCACCTAAGCGATGTGATTTTACTTCTCTTTGTTCACTCTGGTACATGTAAACAAAGCTGAAATGGCCTCTTTCACGTGCAAGTATGAAATAATTTGCCTGACCACTAGTATAGGAGTCTGAATTCTGACTTGGTCTAGTCAAGGAAAGAAAACAACACATAAACAAGGCAAAAGCTGGTTAATCTAAAAGTTCATATGAAATTAAAGAGTAAAAATCTTCTTTTATTCAAAACAATCTGTGGAGTTTAAGAAATGAAAGTGTTACTACATTTGGATGGAGGATTAAAAGTAAAACCAGTGCAGGCTTTCTCACCATATTCACATTTATTTCTATATGTACTTCTAGTCCTGGCCGATGACATTTATTTAAAAATCTTACCTGAACTCCCCAAAGATTTCTGAATAGACTAATTGCTGTATCTCTACAAGGCTTCACTGAACTCTTCTGGGTTCAAAAGGCTGCCTTGTTAGAAGAAACTTCTGGACTGGGCATCTTGTGGCTGTAGCTGCAAGTCCCACACTTTACATTACATTGTCAGAAGGAATCATGTTGAGATAGTAATTGAAAATATCTTATTTCTTCACTGGGGCATATGCTAGAGGGTTTTTTTTCAGGCTTGCCAAAATAGATGTTATAGATAGAGATTTAGTACAGTCAGAATAATGGTAAAGGTTAATCCTATGACATAACATGAACCAATCAAAATTTCATTAAAACTTCAGTAGGAGAATCTTTGCCAGAATGGGGGAATAATCTTCTTATAAACAATATAAAAATGTGAATAGTAAAAAAAAAAAAAAATCTTAAAACTGAAAAGTTTTAACACATTATTATGAAATATTATTTGTATGGCTTTTTTCTGTTTTGGAAGGTATTTTTGTTTGTTTGATGGGTTGGGATTTTTTTTGAAAAGACTAATTTTCATTAGATCGTCAGTAAAAACACAAAGGCAGATTTTCATCTGACTATCTTGGATTTCAAAATAGCAAACTTCAGGACTATTCACCTACATTTTTATTTTCTAGTTTAAGTGTTGTTCCATTGTCGAGTCTTGACATGGAAGAAAATAACATCTTTGCAGTTCTAAATGAAAACAAGACCATGGAAGTAAGATCAGCTAAAAATGCCGCGACCTGTGCTTTCGATGTGTTTGGCATTTTGTTGTGAACTTTTCACTTGGGCCCAGAAAGAACAATGCTTAATTTTCTGATCCCAGATTGAATTTACAGCTCTGGCAGCCAGAAAATCATCTTTGGACTTGTAAACCACACGCATTTGATCCGGAAGTCACTGAGACAGAACAAATATGGAACCTCACAATGTCATTCATTCAGAGTTACTTTTTGGCACATAATATCTGGCTTGAAAGAGGACATGCAAACAAATAAAATTTCACTCAAGCATATAAAGACCAGTTTTCCAAGTGAAAAGCAGCATCATCTTTGTATTGGTCCTTCAGCCATTTCCAGCTTTATTATGCTTTCAAGGACATTTTGTCCTCACTTATATAACAATGTGTTTTGCACTCAACATGGTTATCAATACACAAAAATCTGTGAAGAAACTGGCTTTTAAAGGACACACATTTACCTGGAATCAATATATTTTGGTTTTTTTGTTGAGTAGTCTAATTCAAATTTGTTTATAATATTTTAGGCCTAGCAATACAAGGTTTGAAAGACAGCCGAACAGCAAGTAAAGAGAGAAGATGGGAGTAGAAAAATGAAAAAGAAAGCATGCTATAGAACCGCTTGCTTTGTGCTCATTATTGCTAACCTGTCAAAAAATGTGCAGAGCCCTCTGTCAGTGCATAGACCCTTTCCTCTTTGTTCTTTTTAATGATTTCTTAGAGAAGTTACATCTAAGTTCCTTATGTGCATCCTTCACTGACTGTGAATCAGAAGGTATGTGAGGATCCATTCATTTACATCATAATTCTGATGTCAACCTTTCCTGTTACCACAGAAACACAGCCCATGACCATGCTTTGTATTAAAAAGGAAATATATGATACCATCAATGATGACAGGTCCCATGATTTAATCCTTGATTTTTGCCATAAAATCTGACCTTTACTTGATCTTACTGCTTTACTTGCACATTTGATTTTAAGACTGCTGATAGCTTGGCTTCATTTGCTTCCTCAGCCTGCTCTAATACAGATTTACAGGGGTTGGAGTTTCCCAAATGCATCAGTTCTCTGTGGCTTTTGTCTGTTAAACAAAATGTTGCATTTTTACCTACCTAGAAAAACAGTGTCTCTAATGCCTCTAATGCTCATCATAAATTATCTTGTCTTTCACATCTGAAATAATTTGTCTGGAATATTTTCTTTATCAGCCATTGTTCTTTTGTCTGCCTGGTTAGCAGTTTCTACCTGTCAGACAAAGCACACACAGATCAAGTCCATTCTTAGCTGTCAGGGATGGCTACAGGTCACAGCCATTTGATATGTCTTTCTGATTTTTTTTATTTAAGTTCTCATCATGCTGAGAAATCTGATAAGTGAGTTGTATTTGCTGTTTTACCTGCATTCCAACTTTTAGAGTTCAGGGAGCCTGGAATTTGTCAGTAAAGATCTGAACCCATATATCACCCGGTGTTTGAAGGTTAGCAACATAAATCTTTCCATAAAAGAACAAAGGTCTAGAAGCATGTTCACATTCCCTTAGCTTTCAATGATAAGGAAGCCATTTTCAAAATAGCAATTAGGTCAAACAATGAAAATGTATTCTATAATTTTGTCCTTCATAAAATAGAGCCAGCATAGCCTCGCAGTTATACTCAGCATTAAGTGATTAGTGTGTAAACCTTCTGATTTGCCTCTAAATGTGTTCCCTGTTTTGTTGTTGGTTTTCATGGGGGTTTTTATTGTGTGGTTTGTTTTTTTTCTCCAGACTTCTCCTTTTACACTAACAGTTATTGCCTTTTTTTTTCATTTTTATTTCTCACATTTATCTCCCATTTTACTTCAGGTATTCTTCATTACCTAATGGAAAGCAGAGTCCATTTGAGGCTACCAGTTTTAGATAAAAATAAATTCTATAGAAAACTCTGTTGTCCTAGTTTAGGTACCAGGAGAAGACTGAGGATGGTAATACAGAACTTTTCTATTACCCCTTTTAACTTCCAAATGCTTCACAAACAGGACATTTTCAGAGATGGGAAAAGCGAAGGAGAGATAGTAAATTATGGGTTCAAGGCTAAAGAGACGGATTATTGTTGAGCACAATGGGGTTTGTGTCCCTGGACCAGTTTCCTGCTCTTTTGTTCAGATGAACCTTTCCTTTATGGCAGCATCCTCGCTGAGATGTGCCTGGTTTTCGTAGCCTTGATGCATTGTTTCCTACCAATGGGTTTCTGCTTTGACTGCTATGAACACTACTTCAGCTTGGCATAGGAATTGAATTTTTTTAAGCTGGTCTATGAAATGAAAAATGGGGCACCCCACAGTCTCAGACACAACCAAACACTGCTTATGTTTCTGGAAACTGAAGAAGCTTAAAGGCAACACATTCTGTAAGAAGCTGCTTCTTTTTAAGAATACACTTCTTATATCTCAGTCAGCAAGAGGAGATTTTACTATGGCAATTTTATCCCTGACCCCGGATTTGTCATTGACTCTCTAGGAACTGGGTCAAGACACTTCACTCAGATTTTCATCCTGCATAAAATGGCTGGATAATGATCGTGAAACAGCCTTCTAAAATACAATGATATAATTTTACTGTGTATTGTAGCCAAAATTCAGTCTGTGTGGCCTTCTTCAGATTTGTTGGGACTATCCCTCTACCAATTATATTTCATGTAAATGTCATCTAAATCTAAACATTTATTAACGGAATTTTGCAGGGGGGACAAAAAGAAAAAATAATCCACCTCACTTCCATAGAGTAAGAGAGACTAGCCCTCCCTTCTTAAACAGAAAAAATATTAAATACCTTTTTTTGTTGCTGTTATTTGGTTTTGTTTTGTTGTCTTTTCTTTTTCAAAAATGGAAGAAAAATGAGGCGATTTATTTGAATGCTGCAGTTTCAGCTTTGGCCACAGTAATGGGCAAGCTGGGCTGCACCATAGGAAAATAAATAACAGGAGACAATACATGAATAGCTGGAAAAAAACCCTGAGAGACAGAAATAAATGTAGAATACATGATTATGACAAGTGCTAGCATCATCCTGACTGCAAATAAATGAGCTAATTTGCATGGGATTTTTATTTATGAGTTCAAGAATGAGACTGAGCCATAGTAGGAGTGCAGCCAGGAATCCTCATGCTCCCTACACTTCAAGAGGGATATGGAACATAGCAATATTTAATTGTGCCTATATGGAAAACAAGGGGCAGTGGGATATATAGATTTTGGTGGAGATTTCTGAAAACATAATATAAAGAAAAAGCCTCAGAAGGAGCTCTAAAGCCAGCTTCCAGGGATTCAGTCAACTCAGAATAAACATTCAACACCAGTAAAAGGGCACAATAAAGCCAAGGCAGCTATGGAGGCTTGGCAGATATATACAATGGACTGCAAGAGACTCATGCCCTTCTGGAGGGGCTGCTGGAAGCCAGAAACATTATCTGAGGTACATCAAGCAGACCTGGATACCTGTGTACCTGGGCAACTGATATTTCCTTTGGTCAGTGCTCGTTAACTGCTGATAGCTTCACATAGAAACACCATAGCAACTCTAAAGAGATCGGAAGAATTGTGTTTAAAATATGCGTAACTTTTCAGGCAAGGTAAATTATGCCCTTTCTTCAGAGCTTCCTACTGGCAGGAATAAATAGTAAGGAATTAGAACCTTGTAGAAACTTGAGAAATAAATAAAAGAATAGCAAAATATTTTAAAAGTTAAACAAAAAGCACCAAGCCTACAAGAACACTTTTAAAAACGCCTAACAATAAAGCCCTAGCTCGTAAGCATAAGGGAAGCTCTAAAGCCTTCTGAATAAAACAATTGAAAAGAGAATCCATATCTTCATAATCTGATACCTGAAAGTGGTTAGGGTTGGAAGCACAATGCATGTGCCTTCAGAAAACAAAGCCTCCCCTTTTCTGATAGTATTTACTCCATTTTTTAGTCCTATGAGGTCACAGGACACTAAACCTTAAACTGTGGCAGCCTCTTACTCATACGTGGGGTTGAAATTACACCAGCCTGGGAACAGAGCCAGGACTGCCAGGTGTGTATTGCTTCAGGAGAGGCTGAGGATCTTGAATAAGATGCTTTTATTCTCCTAATTTCGGTTTCTTGGGATTTAGGAAAATATCTGTGGAGAAAGAGCTGAATTCCCTTGGGATAGCTTTTCTAGGAGGAGAGAAAAACTCCACAAGAAACACTGCAGGGAAATTTCTGCCAAGGTAATCTGCCAAAGATTCCCTCCTTCTAAATCTGCTAACATGAGCATACCTTTTAAGTATGCCAGCATGGTTTGGAAGGCATGTAAAGAATCTAAGCGAGCATATAAGCACCTAATTTGAAGTGCACAGATGCACTTTCCCTTGGGAATTATCTCAGCTCCTGAAATTTCATTCCAGTAATTACCAAGGCAAATCACAAAGATTTCCATTTACTAGTCTGGGGCTTCCTGAAATCCTCTAATTAAACCTCAGCGAGATGGTTTCAGTAGAGCAGGGATTTGATTGTTTTGTCATGCTCTTTTCTGTGCTTCTTTCCCCTCCACCATAGCCGTGTGGTCAAATGAACAGCTCTGGGTGAGAAGGCACAAGTCTAATGCCAGGAGGAAATGATCTGCCCTGCAGCAGTAAGAAGCTACCAGTTTTCTGCTTCAGTGTTCTGTAGGATGACAATATTGTTTAATACAGTCAAAAACTGTCCTTACAATATGGAAAACAATAACATGGAGGTAAAACCATATAACATTCACACAGAACCAACACTGAAATTTTGGATTTTTAAGAATTTTTTTCTGATTATACGAAATGTAATTTAGTGGCCAAAGGTTTTAAACTTTACTTTCTCCTTTCCTCTACTAGAATCTTTCCCAGAGCTTGACTGTCCCTTGTGTGGTGACTAGGGTGGGTCTAGGTGACTAAGACCACCTGCCCTCCACATTCCTTTTGTAGTGACAAAATCCAGAAAAACTTTTTGTCATTGAAGTTGATTATTTCCTTACAGCCCTTCTGACCACTGCTAGAAATTGGACACCTGGAAGTGTAACTACACTAGGCAGCAGCTGAGACCAATAAGTGAGAAGTAGTATAGAATGACTTTTAAATTAAATCTCCTGTGCATATTTAACTGAGTTCTGCTCAAACTACTCCCCAGAGAAAATCAGTGAAAATCAGACTTTTGTGGTTCTTCTGACAGCTTAAGATTAGCTATTGCTATGTGGAGGTTTGTATACCAGCTTCAAGTTTCTGTTGAAAAGAAGAGGCCTTTTATGAGTGCACATCATGTTAATGTTTTCACATTATCAGATTGCTCATCTTTTCACCAGGAAAAATGAAAGCATAGCACAATAAGGATATTTGAGCCCTAAGGATGAAGGAGGGATGGCTGCACACGTAGATGTGCATTATCCTGTGCTGCTGTATGGCTGCACCCCATGAGCTGGAGGGGATATAGGCTCAAAAGCACCCCAAATCCTTATGGTTGCTCTGTGCTTGCAGAGAACTTAAGCAAGGGCCAAAAAAATAGTAAAGCAAATAAACCACATGAAAGCTTCTACATAAGAAGAAAATTAAAAAAAAAAAAAAAAGAGAGAAAAAATAGTTTGGAGATGAGCTAATTAGAGATTGTTGGCAACATAAACCAACACTGAATGAGCAAGGCTTTCAGAAATCAAGTGAATATGCAGAGTCCTGAACACTGACCAGAGGTCAGTGTAGAACCAACAGATTTTAGTGGGTAGTTTTTGATCTGGAGGCCTTTAGATTGCTTCTAAATATCTGCAGAACATCTTTATTAGAAACATAGTGACAATCCATTTAACCAGGACCTATATATCTACTAGAAAGCCTTTAGGGTTCTGATATTAAAAAAAAAAAAAAAGGCAGGGAAAAAATGGGGGTTGGTAACATCCAAAGATCAGGACATATTGAGATCTTTGCTGTATTAGGTAATGGGGATATAGTAATAGTGCACATCAAAAAGAAGTGATATGAAGGGATTTTAAACCAAGATAAACTTACTTGCCCTTTGTCATGAGACAAGAATAATGGGACAGTAGATGAAACTGAAAGGAAATAAATTCAAACTGATAAAAGGGAGGATTTTTTTATACAATGCATAATTAATCAGTCAAATACACTGCCATAAGACTTCACTGAGACATAGAGTTCAGAAAGAAAAACAGGCATTTATATGGATAATGAGAACATCTTTAGATGAGATGAAAAAAAAAAAAAAAGAATATAAAGGGATTTGTGGCATAAATCAAACACTAGCTTAATGTAGAAGGCATTAAGAAGACATGGCATAGGAAAGGTATGACCTGTACAGAGAATAATAGTATCTTTTGTGAGACTGAACCATTGTCCTAAGCATGAAGGCAGATACTCTCATACTTTTGATGTACTCTATTTATCAAACCTTCTAGGTTCATAGTCTCCAGATCTACAAAACAGGGACTGTAAGACACTCAGCAGATGTTAACAAGCAGACAATATTTGGGCATAGACTAAGGAAGAATTTGACAGCAAGAGGAATAAGGATAGCCCAGACTTGATTGGCCTCATTCTTTCTGCAGTAGCAAGAGACTGAAAAAGGCTGTGAATTTAGCACAGCTGAAGTTTAACTACTCCAGCCTTCTGTATCTGCCTCAGTGGATTCTGCTTCCATCAGCATCAATGGGATTGGAATAAGGCTTTAGGGCAAGCATTTAGCATAGACCTAAAATCTACAGTTTTATTTAAGCAACTTCTCTGGGGATATTGACTAGTAAATCTCTGAAAAAGCATTTTTTAAATGTCAGCTTTTCTTATACCATGTGGTGGTACTTCCCTGTTTAAGAAGTTATTATTCTAGTTCTGACTTGCAGGATGATGAATCACTGGGTGGCACACCAATGTGCTTTTAACACTGCTGTGTTTGCATCAGGGGATGGTTGAGTTGATCTGCAGAAGCGAAAGCCAGGCCAGAACTTTCAGTCAAGAATAGATCTGAGGTTCAACAATACTTCTAAGGGTTTCAGTACTTCCCATTTTTCTATTTTGGGATTCCAGTTGTGGCCTAAAATGGAGGATATTATACTCGTGGATTAAGGTTGTATTTAAGCGCTTAACTTCTTCAAGGACCAGACTTGCAATATAGGGAACCTGTGAACAGGGTTTGAGAGGATCCTAGACATGTGCTTGCAATAGCAGGAGGCAAGCAGCCAAACAGATAAGTGGGTTCAGCCAGGAATGTCCAACTTACGTTTGCAATGTATTGGGGCTCCAGGAGACTGGTGCTAGAGCTGCAGCTATATGAAAAAGGAAGAATTATGTGCTGCACTGTGGAAAAGAAGGAAAGCAATGTCTGGAGGGAGAAGTAGCACCAGCAGAACATCTAGAGCCTTGACTAAGACCAGAAAGAAGGTGCCTATGTAAATAATGGAAGCAACTGAATTACAATGCTCCCAGTGTTTGCTAACTCTTTTCTATCTATAGACAAAAAAAAACAAAAAAAAAGCCAGAGAAAACATCAATTTTGAACTCTCAGCCCCATTTTGCAAACCACATACATGGAAAGTGAGCCATCCAAAATTTCAACCTGCTATGATTCATTCCTCTCTAATTTTGATTTATGACAATGTATCACAGTGTGCTTCATGATACGCAATGTGAGAATGAGATGCCTAGTCTATAACACTTGGGTGGGTGGGTTGGAGAAATCTTTTTTAAAATAACTTATATTCAAAATAGTCTTAAGAAAGTACGGCAATTCAATCCATTCTTTAAAACTTGCTTTCCCAGGGGAGAAAAACATAAATATACGTATACAAACACATAACACACCCAGCCAGTATCAAGGCTTTAAGCTCCCGTTTGGCAAGCTATCAGCCAATTGCTCTGGATTTCAAAAATTTTAGTCATGGAGAAGTCAATGTGTATACTTTAATGGTTTACTTGTATACTTTAAATTAGACATAAAACTGCTGATTCAGCAGCAGAATGTTTCTTTTCTCTGAGCTGACATTAATATCCATGTTTTGGATCATTGGTCTTCCCACCCACCACAAGTGTTTGTATCTCTTTCATGAGAGAGTTGAAGATCTCTAAGTACATTTGTAGCTATCTCAAATCTCAAAGAATAAGAAGCTAGAAGGGATCAAGGGTTTTGACCCCTCAACCTAGTTTCTCTTTCTAATACCACCCTTCCTTCTAATTCAAACCTAGCTGGATTGCGCACCACTGAGTTCATAACAAAAGAGGAATACTGTTCTTCATACAGAATGATTTTCCTTTCAGGTGCTACCGCCTTTCAGAGATCTGTCTGCTTCTTCTACTGACCACACTTTGACCAGTTAAAAAAAAGAGAGTCTTCAAGTAGTTATTTTTCTCCACTTAGGTAAATTTCCTCAGTCTTGGCTTTATTTAACTGTGCATAGTATTCTTATATAATACTATGCATTGCATTTAGAATACTTTGCAGGGTGGAAGGGCTGAGTTTCTTCTTCTGTTGTTTCAAAAGTAAACAGGTTTTTCAGTATTTTCTGTATTGTCTTGTATTGGAAACTATTCCTGCACTAAGAGATTTAGAATAACTCCCTGTGTATGTATACCTTTGAGTAAATGTTTATGTGCACACAAGCTTGCATATCTGCATACGTAGAATTACTTCTGTGAACAGATACCTGTTTGATCAACCATGTTTCCCTTACTTTTCTTTTTATCTCTCTGAGCCATCAGTGATACATCAGGATATGACTAACAAGCTCCACACAGAGAAGCAGTATTTTATCTGTAGACTTATTTATCAAAGAAGTCTATTCCTTGCAAATTGGTCACTGCAATCATAAAACAGCATTAGGCAGCATATATGATTAAACTGTTTTTGTTGGTAGAATATATTTATCTGACTTTCTTTTTCCTGAGGGAATTGCAAGCAGCTCTTTCTTAACTTTAGTCAAAATGTAATCACTCTCTGTTTCTATCCAAATGTGCATGTATTGTTCTTAGAGTATTTTTCACTGATAAAGGGCTTCTCAGGTTTTTTTCTGTGCTTATCTTGTGATATGAAGAACCTGTTATTGTTCAATACTGAATAGTGGAGATAATACCCAATTTCCAAACTTTCAAGTGGAGCTTTGTCTTGTACTCAGTGAGTAGAATAAGATATACATGACAATTGGCATTTCACATATCTTTATCTACAATTCTTCCACCTAGTCACAAAATTATACATAATACTTCTGGAGAGATGTGAGGAAGGAAGGAAGAAGATTGAAATTAAAACCAACCAAACAAAACACCCCCACAAAAGTCAAATCTTTTCTTATTGTCTTTCCTACAGTTTCCAATAGTTATGATAAGTAACTTATACTGAAATCAGAGACTTCAATTTCAGAGAAAGCAGCATACCCAACATTCTTCTGTGTTCTATTTAAGGCATCAGTGATCTTAAAAATAAAAAAAAAGTTCATTATCTGACAGCTGAAGTACTAAAGGCTGGAATTTAACAGTGTCAGATGCAGTCCTACTGGGAAGGAGGCAGAAAAAGTTTGTCTGCATTCTTTCATAACTTCATGGGTTCATGCTAGGTATGACTTGTTGGCGTAGGAATTTCTACTCCCTTGACATCCCATAAGAATAACTGACAACAAAGAGTCTCTCACTGAAGTATGGTGGTGTAGAGAAGTATTCATGAGGTATTGCAGCTTGTTTGCCACCTGAGTGCACAGTCTGGCCCACAGCGATTATTATTAAAGCCTGTGAAAGCAAAGCCTGTCATTCTGAGAGCATGGGACAGAGAGGACAGTGTAGTATCAGCAAAGACCTTGGCACCCTTGCTGAGGATAAGGAAGTGACTTGGGACACAGACGATGACAATACAGACTTTTAGACTTGTGCCTGTTCCAAGTTCTGCTGGCTGGTGATAGAATTTAGCAATCTGTTCAGTGTCCTATGTGAAATTTTAGCGTTTAAGTCTCCACCCAGCTTTTATACAGGCACAAAAAATTACTACCCTGTGTCCTTGTTGGTGACCTCAGCAGGAAGGCTGAATCCCAGAATCACAAAATGGCTGAAGTTGGAAGTCACCTCTGGAGGTTATTTGGTCCAAACCCCCTGCTCAGGCAGGGTCACCTGGAACCACTTTCCCAGGAACATGTTCAAATGACTTTTAAACATCTCTAAGTGTGGAGATTCCACAACCTTTATGGGCAACCTGTTCTAGTGCTTGGTCACCCTACAGTAAAAAAGTGTTGATGTTGAGATGGACACTCCTGTGTTTCAGTTTCTGCCCACTGCCTCTGGTCCTGTCACCAGGTGCCACCAAAAACACCCTGTCTCTGTCCTCTTTGCACCCTCCCTTTGGGTATTTGTAGACACTGATAGATTGTAGACATTTGCAGCCTCTGAGCCTTCTGTTCTCCAAGCTGAACAGTCCTAGCTCTCTCAGCTTTTCCTCAATTAAAAAGCTTCAGTCCCTTAATCTTTTTTGTAGCTTTTTATTGGATTTCTTCAAGTATGCCATGCCTCTCTTGTTCTGAGAAGCCCAGAACTGGACAGGGTACTCCGGGCTTGGCCTCACCAGTGCTGTGCACTGAAGAAAGGTCCTCCCTCCCCTGACTTTCTAGCACTTCTCCTAAAGCAGCCCAGGAGAGCAGGATATATGACCATGAAGATTTCTTCTGGCTTCTCACTCACAACCCTGATCTTTTCTGAACAAGGATGCTGGCAGTCCTGCATGCTGCAGCCTGGACTGCCACTGTCTGTTAGTTGAACAGCCATTCTGCTGATAAACACAGAAAGTCAGCCTTTAGGCTGGTCAGTCTGCTGACAAGATCTGCTCAAACCTAGACTTTTTTCTTCCTCTTCAATAGAGAAGCAGAACCTTGGCAAAGACCATTCACACAAACTCTGTCTTGATATCCTCACCCCACTGAGTTTGCACACAAGAAAGAGCAGGAATGTTGCCAAAATTAATCTAGCACAACAGACAAAAACAGCTGCTATTGTCCAAATGGCATTAGAGTAATTTTCATTCCTTCTATAATACCCCATAGTCTAAGGCACTTATATGTTTAAACCCAGAAGGTTTTACGACAGGAAAAAAACCCAGTCAATGCAGAAAAGTTATAAAGGAATTTTTCTGTGTTTCTATTTTTTATGTTTCAGAAGATATTTAATTAATTAGATTGAATGAGCTTTTTGGACATATCTAATCTGTATACATTATAAAATCAGAAGTATTTTTTAACTGTAATAATACCTATTCTGCTATCACTGGCACTTATACCATTTGGTTTCCTGCTACAATCTCTTGATTTAAATTGTATCTATTCTATTTATCTGTGTATCTTTCATGTTTATACACAAAGTTTGCTGTCTCAGCTAACACACCACCCAAAATGATGTAGTTCTGCAAAGTGATGAGAGCACAAAATTATTTCAGCCTGATCTTTAGCTCACATATTAGTATAGAAACCATGCCTGATGAATTTTTCTCTCCCAGCATAGCCCCTGGTAAACTAAACATTAACAAAATTTTGCTGGTTGCAATAAACTGGCTATATCTTCTAGTGAATCTTAGGCTTTCATCCAGTCTCACATCAAGTGGGTATGGATCAGAGTTCATAAACGGTGCATGACCTAATGCTTAACAAAAGCAAAAAAAACCCTACCCATTGCTCATTTTACTGGCTATTCAACACAGTATATAGCATAAACCTACTGTCCTAGTTTCAGCTGGAATAGAGTTCCTCTTCTTAGTAACTGGTACACTGCTGTGTTTTGGAACCATTATCAAAATAATGATAACCTGTTGATGTTTTGGTTGTTGCCGAGTACTGCTTGTCCTCTACATGAAGAGCTTTCAGTGCCCATGCTGTGCCAGCCAGCAGGTACACACAAAAACACCACCACAACAGCAGACCTGAACTGGCCAAAGGGATATTCCATACCATGGAACATCATGATCAGTATATAAACCAGGGGAGCTGGCTGGAAGGGGCCAGTCTGGCCATCACTGGTCAGCACGTGGTGAGCAATTGTATTTGGCATCACTTGTGTTTCATGGATTTTATCTCTCTCTCCGTCTCCCTTTTGTTCAAACAATAACAATAACATTAATAATAATATTTTAATTTTTTCAATAATTAAACTGTTCTTATCTCAACCCAGGAGGATTATTTTCTCTTCTCTGGTTCTCTTCCCCATCCCATCACGGGGCAGTGCAGTGAGTGAGCAGCTGCATAGGTGCTTTGTTACAATCTGGGATTAAACACCTACTTGTCTAAGAAATTCCTATTTGCCAGGGATATGTAATTCCCAGGGTCTGAGAAAACAGAAATTACATCTTTTCTTCAAATCTATCTTTTTTTCCTTTAGAATGGAATGTATGGTATTTTAGGTGTTGGACTTGATGACCCTTGTGGTTCCCTTCCAATTCAGAATATTCTGTGATTCTGTGATCTTGCCTGTGTGATGGAAAACCAAAGCAAAAACAACCCTAGACTCAGTAAACTTTGTAAATGACTGTATTAGGTAAATCAATCAATGACAAATACATTTTAACAGGGAACATCTGTTTACCCACTTCCACCATGGTGTCCTTGAACATCAAGCTGTTGCTTTACTCACTGTTCAGCGTCACTCAAACATTTTCTGTTATAACAGAGCATGTAATCTATCATTCAAAAAAACTGTAATCAAGATTTACAGATTATGTACCTAAAACTCAGCACAAGCATTTTAAATAATCAATTGGTATTTAATTAACACACAATTGCTGCCCTAATACTGAATCAAATCCTCTTAAAGTGTGTCCATAATTCCCACTAGAGTGGTAATGTCATGAGAGTGGAAGAAATACCCTGTGATCATTAGAAGAGTATTGCAAATTACAGAGTTTTTGTCAAGAGATTAAGCACTTCCAGAATCTATTACACATGGAAGAAAAAGCACTTTAGAACTGAGAGGAATTATGGCACCTCCTTCCAATCCTTTAAAATAAATTTTAGTGTTATATGTTAGTTTGAATAAACAGATTATCTCACCATTCTTTCCAACTAATGTACCTAAGACTTCTGCATTGTACTTTTTATCAAATATGGCACAGGAAAAGGCTTAAGAAAAATTAGGTAAACTCAATTTTTGTCAAGTTTGTTGCTGCACCTCTCCTATGAAGACAGGCTGTGAGAGTTGGGGTTGGTCAGCCTGGAGAAGGCACCAGGGTGGCCTTACAGAGACCTCCTAGTACCTGAAGGGGACTTACAAGAAGGCCAAAGAGGGACTTTTTACAAGGGCATGTATTGATAAGATAAGGGGGAATGGCTTTAAACTGAAAGAGGGTAGGGTTAGATTAGATATTAAGAATAAATTCTTTATTATGAGGTTGGTAAAACAGTGGAACAAGCTGTCCAGAGAAGTCCTGGATGCCCCATCTCTGGAAGTGTTCAAGGCCAGGTTGGATGGGGTTTTGAGCAACCTGGTCTAGTGGAAGATGCCCAGCCCATTCGGCAGGTGGGTTGTAACTAGATGATTTTAAGGTGCCTTCCAATGCAAACCATTCCATGATTCTTGTTAAATGTAGAAAAAATATTAGCTTCCACAACCAAAAAAACTCCTAACATTTTCAGGAGATATTTTCTTCAGTTTTTCAAAGAGAAATGATTGGAAGACACCTAATAAAAATCAGTTCAGGGGAACACTCTCTTTTTTTCTTTTGAAAGAAATCAAACATTATTTTATAACTGGGAACTTAGTGAATGAAAGAAAGAATTATGGTATACATAGACTAATTTTACCCAACTGGTTACACCATAGTCAGAATGTACAAAAAAGAACAGACTTAAGATGAAAATAATAGTTGTCCTGAACTAATTTGTTGTGCTGAAGAAAGGATTAATCAAAACCATAATTGTAAGTCCAGCAGATCTCTTGACTAAGGGAAATGTCTGTATTCAGCTCAAGACATGGTGGGACTTTCCGTGATGGCACCCAGCTTCTTCCAAACTGGTTTCCCCACTGGGAATGTGATCCTTCATATTTAGTTGGCTTTTCACTAACTCTTTTTTTCCTCCCCTGCAAGGAACTTCTGATTTTTCAATACTTTTATAAACCTAGCACTTATGATCTCCTGAGGCAAAGATTTCTATGATCTAATTACTTACAATGTGCAAGAGTACTTCCATTTGTTTAGTCTCACTGCCCCATCATTGTACAGCATTTACCTCTAGTCTGGCTGCTGTATTACATTGGTCGTGCTTTTGTATACTTTTGTTATCTGCAATTTTAATTGCATGATTTCAGTGGGGGGCTGAATAACAGTTCTAAAAACTGATGTGCTCTAAAGCAAAAGATTTCGTACTAGCAATGGGTATTGCGTTTCAAAAGAGTACAATATATGTAGGTTAAATATTTGCAGTACTTCATGAAGTCGTGGAATTCCAAGTTGCTGTTGCTGTTCCATGAGTCTCATGCAGAGCAAACATTCTTTTGTTACAGATTCCTATGATTTTGTGCTTGCACATTTATAAGAAAAAATAGGAAAAAAAAAATCTAGGTAAGTATCAAATTCAAAGGCATAATTCTGCCATACTTAAATCAATTGTTTCTACTATGAGATCCAGGATTCTTTTTAATGTGTTTTGTTTTGATTTGTTTCAGGGGGTTTTTGTACAAAATGCTCTATAAATACATCTGTACCAGTATTTTTGCAACAGCTCTGTGCCCTTCCACCTGATAGATGAATATTCTGTTTATTGAACTACTGTGATTTTCACATATACTGCTTCTGAAACATATGCCTGTGTGGAGATAGATATCTCTACCCATATCCACAAATATATATATTTCTATATAAACATATGTAATCCCTTCCCTTGTACTGATAAAAGTTGTTTTAAGGTCCATGAGTAAAAACCTGTCTGTAAGTGAAAAGCACCAAGGAGGATTATTCTCTGGATTTTTTCACCTGAAGTGCTGCGTATGTATACCAACCAGAAAATTTCTTATTTTTCAATCTCCTACAGAAATAACATAGGGTGATGATCACATCTAGATAGTTGGAGCTCCTTAATTCTGACTATATTTTGCTGAAGGTGCCTGACAGCTTCTTAGGTTTTCTAGAATTTTATAAAAACAGATGTGGCCAAACAAAGGAGCAAAATCCTAATGACTTTCTAGCAGAAGATGCAAAAGGAAGTGGGGCATTATCAGACATGGGACAACTAATCTGGGAGAGAGGATACATGCCTGAACTACAGGAAAGATTCAGCTGGAGCTTATTTTATCTTAAACTCCAAAGCTGCTCAAATGCACATGAATCTATTGAAAAATCATGCTCCTCATTGCACTGGGACGGGTATTGTTGCCATGAAGGACTATTAAATAAAATAAATATAATATATATGCTTTATATGTTTATATCATATATATGCAGAGACAAATAAGGACACATTCACGTATATGCACAGAGGGAAACTTTAAGGCTTTATTGCCTGTTCATCTCATATTGCCATTAATTTTATGACTACTTGGAGCTCTTCAGTGAATCACTCTATTCTACATAATGATGGAATATTTTCATCTTGGAAACTGTTAATATGAAGGTTAACACATTAAAAAAGAAAACCATAATAGTAACATTAATAAAAGTAATATTTATTTTTTAAGAGGACAGATGGCTACAGAGAATCCCAGATTTGATTAATGCCTTTAACTTTAATGTCTCCTCAGGCAGTTTTTTCTTTAATACATTTATGTTAGTTAACTGCATCAGCTATATTATAAGTTCATTCCATCACTCAGCACTTGCTCTATCTAATAATTGATTTCTGAGCTCTCATTCTATTTATGTATATTTTCTTTGTCATTTAAACTCCATTCTACTTGGCCTGAAAGCTCAGTGAGATAATCAGTCTTAGCTTGGAAGGGCATGTTAGATAATACGAATTTTGGACAGAGGTGCAGCTCATTAGGTAAAAAAACTGTCTGGATTGCTGAGCCCAAACTGTGGTGGTGAATGGAGTTACATTTGGCTGGCAACTAGTAAAATATGCTGTTCCCCAGGGTTCACTACTGGAGCCAGTTCTGTTTATTATTTTTGTCAATGACCCAGATGAGGAGATCAAGGGCAGCTTCAGTCAGTTTGTAGGTGACAACAAGCTGGGCAGGAGTGCTGATGTGCTGGAGGGCAGGAAGGCTCTGCAGAGGGATCTGGACAGGCTGCATCAATCGGCTGAGGCCAGCGATGCAAGAGTCAACAAGGCCAAATGCCACATCCTGAACCTGGGTCACAGCAACCCCAGGCAGTGCCACAGGCTGGGGGAAGAGTGGCTGGAAAGCTGCTCCATGAGAAGGACCTGGGTTGTCAAATTTTGGAACAGGCTGTCCAGGGAGGTGGGTGAATTACCATTCCTGAAGGTATTTAAAAGACATGTAGATGTGGCACTTGGTGACATGGTTTAGTGGTGGACTTAATAATGCTGGGTTAGAGGTTGGACTTGATGATCTTAGAGATCCTTTCCAGCCTAAACGATTCTATGATGCCTTTGTAGAGTTTTGCAATAAATTTGAGGCCTGAACTATTTACAAATCTGATTTTTCTGATGTTATAAGATGAAATATCCATGTATTCTTTAACTGGTTTTTTTTTTAACATAGGCACCTCTGTACTAATTCATATTTTATTCTACTGTGCTACCTGTCTGTCTTCAAGTAGGTGTTAAGCAATGACTTTTAGCTGGAACATGCAGCTATTTCATTCATCCTCTCTTGGGTGTGGATGTTTTTTTCTTTCATATGTACGATGTATTATACATCTTGACTCCTAAAGAGTAGGTCAGAAATGGCATTTGGAATGCAGAGAAGTAGGTGAGGTTGGATTTGACTCAGATCTTCTAAGAATTCTTTCTACAGTCTAAATAACTCAAGAAAAAAAACCCCAAATTCTTCTTCCCTTGAAATACAGATGGCTTTAATAGAATGTTTATTGGTTTTGAGTACCACTTCCTGTACCCACCTCTTGCTACTCATTTTTTAACTTGAAATAATCCTGGAGTTTTATCTTTCTGGAAATCTTAAACCAATATTTTATAGAATGGGTGATTAGATATACTTGATGGCATCCCATGTTGCTTTAGCAGGATATAAATTTATTTAGCTTTCTGCAGGATAATGTCATCTGTTTAAGAAGAAGCAGTTGCATATGTATTTAAAATGTCATTTTTGTTGTCTCTTAGTCAAAAACTAGGCCACCTATTTTTTAATGGCAATGAACTCGGCAACAGCACACTCTGTGAATAAGCATTGTGCTATTTTTATTCAATTTATAAGATGGAAGTCAAGCAAAATGAGACATTCAGTGTTCAGATAATGAGAGAAACTACATGAAGGCTTTACTTTTTTTCTTTTCCTGTTGAATTCCATTGAACTAGATAAAACCTTTAGCCTCTAGAAAGTAAGAGAACTAATTAAGCTAAACCTAAATTCTATGTTAGTGCAATAGACTAAAAAAAAAAGTACTTCTACCTTGGCAAAATGACATTTGGATTTTTGTTGTCGCTTGCAAATAGTAGTGATTTTCTGTAGATAAGGTTTAAATGATCCGGTCTTTTCCTTCAATTAAAAGTTATTTTTTGATAGCTTGTCAAAGAATAACAGAATTGTTACGTCTAAAATTGATATTTTGCTCTGTTTTTTACTAGGTTTACAACACTGAATCACATAATTTCTGACAAATGTCAATGTCTTACAACTTGACCTAGATTTTGGCTCTTTTCCAGCACACATGGTCTAGTTTAGGTGTCATGTTAGAGAAAATCAGGTTCTACACAGAATATCCAGCCAAGTACACTACCTAATTCCCAACTGCTAAATGTTGACACTTTCTTATATGTATATCAGGTTACTGTTTAAAACAATGTCCTTGGGAATTATCAGCAAACTTTACTTTCTGTTATACACTAATATTATACATGGGAGCCAATTATTGAAAGTGTTATGAACAGATGGTGCACTAAAGAAAGAAGAAGTAGTATTCAGTAATGAAACATAATGGGCCAGTAGACTATGTAACAATGTTAAAAATCTTCCACCTTTTTGACACTTGAGGAATAAAATTTAGTTATTATATATATCTATATTTACATGGAAAAACTCTGCTTTTCATTAAAATACCTTCATTTTGGAAATCTTCTGGAACGGATCATTATTTTCCTGGCTTTAGAGGACAGTTATTGATGTCCACATGTATATGCAGGTGGGTGTTCATGATGAGCCCTTTCTGTTTTCTTCACATCATCTGCAGTTCTTTTAGCCAAGAGTTTATGATAAAAGAGCCAAAACCCCAGAAAATTAGTTTCACTCCTAGGAAGTTTTTTTTTTTTCCTTTTTTCATTTTAAATTACAAGTAAAATTAGCTGAGCTGGTCTTCACAGCTCTAAGTGGGCTAATTATCCCATTGAATTTTAATCCCGCTGGATGAAATTACTCAAAAAAAAAAAAAAAAAAAGTCACAGATAGCTGATGTGGAATATACCCACTCTTGAACTCTGGTTAATATAAGTGCATTTTAGAAGACATCATTCAGTAGTTTAACATCCCTGAATGATAGGTGAATATTACGGGAGAGTCACCTGTCATTCAGACCACCCGTGTCAGATACTTAGTGTGAAATACATCTCTTTCCTCACATTTTCCTTTAAGGTCCATGTGACTTCCCACACTGCACTATTAGGAAGCTACAGATTCTTATAATGTGGTATTTCTATTTCATTAATAGAAAATAAGGAATAAGGTCTTTAAATCATCCTCATTCATAATGCCTTTGAAGCCCTGTTTAGGTATCTTTTGCATTTTTCAAAGGTCTGACTTTGAACCAATAACTTCGAAAGAGCTCAGAGGGAGGAATGGACTTCCCTGAAGAACTAGAAAAGCTATTCTCAAATATCTATCTCATAGATTATAAAGTAACTTTAAAGGTCTGTTTGAATAAAATTAAGTATTTCCATTTTTTGATCAAAAATGTAGGAGAGAAATTATTAAAAGCTATGATGGAAAATTGAAGGAAAGCCAATGTGTCTAACAGACTGACATTTTTGAGTCAGTTTTAAAATGGGAGTGGTACATATAACCAGTTGATTTTATCTGAATCTATTTAGCCATGCAGAATTGCTAAAAATGCATCAGACATTTCCTTCCATCCAGCAAATACAAAGTTGCTGTGCTGTAGATGATGGTTTGGACTCAAGTTAAGCTCTTAAACACAGAAAGCCTCTTTTAAACTCATGAACCTCTTAAACACATTTTGTTGTCTTTTATAGTATAGTTACACATCTAATGCAGTATCAGTCCCCTCAGAATACATTTGATTTAAGATTATTTTAATGTCTGCATAACCATAAAATGCTAATCCCTACAGCAGGACTGAGTTTTTCATTTATCATTGAGTAACACAGGGCTTTGAGAAACTGCTGCTGTTCTTAGATATAGAAGCCAGGTATTGGTTATTAATTATGGCTAAGCCTCAGAAATTTCAATTCTGAATGAGAATCGTTCTGCATTAGATGTTTTACTGAACACCTCATTAAATAATTTAAACTAAATATTCAAGAATCTTGTGAAATGTTAACACCTGAAACCTCCGGCTGGACTTGCCCTATAATTTCCTTGCACTTTTCTGCTTTTCCCACTTTTTGCACTACAACAAGGTAAAAACCAGCTCTAATTGACCATGTCCCATCCTCCAGCCAATGTTTTGGCAGGCGCAGGCTGCCTGCAGATGGTCTCCCTGGAGTCCACCAAGAAAGATGCTTAACTTCTGGGATCTGTCATGGAACAGAGCATGTTTTCCAAAGGAATGACTCAACTGGTGTGGACCCTGTTCTTCACAGAACAACAAAGTCAGTCTCCCGAGTGGCTTGTGGAGTATTTGATGATACATACTTAGGACCTGCAACTGTTATGAAAATATTTTTCCAAAGCAGGATGATAGCTGTAAACAAGAAAACTGGGGAAACAAAAGAAATTTTTCCTTAAAAATCTTGGTGTGGTTGGTTGAAATGTTTTTGTTTGGATTTGTTTTTTAACTGACACCATTCTCTAAACATTCAAAAAACCCAAACATACTTGTAGCACTGGTACTAGGTCAGAATATATGATAACCAGTCTTGTGCCTTAGAAAGGAAGAGTTAACAATTTATTTATGAATGAATAATTTTTGTTGAAGTAATATTGCATCTTCTAGCCCTGTAATTTTGCAGAAGGCAGTTTCCATTTCTTATTATGTAAGTTTTTTATTAGTTTTATGAAAATAACTGTAACAAGAAAATTAATGAAAATTTTTGTCTATAATACCTTAAAAACAAAATGAATGAAAAGAAGAAAACTACTGAGGTTTACTGGCCTATCCTTTATTATTCTTCCATATGTACTATATATGAAAGGTAAACAAATTGCCAATCAATTATTTTCTTTTCTGCTGTGATACAACGTAAAAATTTTCTTTTCATATGTCTTTCAAAAACAGGTTTATTTTTATCAGAAAAGCATTTTTTTTCCTATAGCAGGAAACGTGTATTTTAGCTGAAGCACTTCTTTGTCCTATATTCTGAAAATCATATTTATATGAATCTGTGACTCTTTCCCTGGATCAGATCCAGAAAGAGGAAAAATTAGTTTTGGCTTGACACTAGTTAAAGCTTTTTAAGTAAGTAACATTCTGGTTCTGCTGCTGAAAAATGAGAAGAGGAAAGCCAGATAGTTTCTCATGATGATCTTTTCCTTCATGGGACCTTAATGTCCCTTGGAACTGAATGCAATGAACAGATAAAAATTCCCCCACAGAATATCCAGCTGGGAAACATATGCTTCATGCCACCTCTCCAAATCAAAATTAAGATCAGAGAGAAGTAGCAATGGAGTCTACTGGGAGTTGAGTTCAGATCTGAAAAGATGGGCAGGAGTACAGAAAATGTGCTGAGAGTATAAGGAAATTTCATACATATACAACCGCCCTTGGAGAAATTTCGTTTTAATATATAATAAACTTGGAATTTGAATTTCAGAACATCACATTTACAAAATTGCTCACACAGGGAACAAAAGCATAAATGACAGAATGTTACTTCTGCAAATAAATATTTTTCATACCGTTTGCTAGTTTCATAAATATATATTTACACCTACCTTAAGGTGCAGCTACTGAGAAAATTCTAGAAATACACCCATAAAATAACAATAAACAAGACCATAATCAGGACTTCTAACCAAAGTTTTTCTCTTAGAATTTTTTCACTGTAAAGAGACCGTTTTACTGAGACCATGTAGCTCTGCATTTAGAAGGTCACATATTATCTTAGTGGTTAAATATGCTTAAAGCTCTAACAATAAAAATTCCATCAGTAGGAAAAATTAGTAGATTAATTTATATTTTTAAGAGTGAGAGAGTGAAAAAGAATGGAAACTTAAAATATACATTTTTTATTTAGATGCAAAGATTTTAAGTATTTTTTTAATTTATTCCTCTTCTCCAGACCCTCACTCCTCATCTCTTCTGAAATATCTTGTGTATTGCTATCATTTAAAGTTTATTGAAAGAGAAAGCAGGTCTCATAAAATAACTTATATTATATGGATAGTGGGAGTTTTTTTTTGTATACTAAGTAACATATATTACATTAATCTTTTTAATTTCATCCTTGCCAGCTTTCATATGCACTTAGCAGGAAAATCTCTGGGACATTACACTAATTGTCAATAAAAAATGTGAGAAAACTAGACAAACAGCGTAAACTGCATGAGAAGAGTGGAATTAATGTTGAATTTACGTTTCCTCACAAACTCTATTTAGAGTATTTAAGATTATTCCAAATGCATGATATAGAGAATGCAAATATTTGAATATGAATGTATTTGTTTTCTATTAAAGTAATGACATACTGCATGATATTCTTCTAATGCACGATTATTAGTAGCATTAGTGTTACTATTACTAATATCTTTTCAGGAAAAAATATTTCCAAGCTAAGAAAACACAAAAAAACTTCCCTGTGGAATAACCAGATCTTTGTGGCTGAAAGGGAACCTCTGCTTAGTCTTGTCTTGTTCTGCTGTATACAACAGGCTCAGTACCACAGTCATACCAAGAGTTCCATGTAAACACTTCCTAAGGCTGTTGCTGGCTCCTTCCTACTGTTGCTGGCTCCTTCCTCGTGGAAAAGAAGTAATAGCAAAACTGCTGTGAAATCAGAAGTTATCTTGATCTAAAAAATGAAAATCACTCAGTTACAGAATAATACTTGTCTTAAAATCACTTCTCAAAGGAAGATTCTTCCACAGTGGTTTTGTTAATGAAAAAATTTGAAATTTTACTTTCTCCAAATTTGATTTCCAGAGTGTCTTAACAGTTATGCAGAAAAGAGATGTAATGTGTCACAGAAGGCACTGCCTTCTCTTCCCCTCTTTATTATGATTTTATAAATTTCTCTTGAACATTTCTATGTAGTTATTATGCACTGAATTTTGCACCATTTTGTTCATTTGTTATGTTTGCTATTTATTTTCCCACTCGGCAGGGTACAGACTGTGTGTGGGCATAGGTTCTTGCATTGTGACTGCGCAGCTTGTTTGTGGAGGATTGCAGCCCTCCCAGGACAAGCTAGCGGAGCCACTGGCACACAAGAACTGGCATTGTGCAAATGAGCCAGTTATCGTCCCAGCTCTGGGGAAGGTGTGAGAGAGTGTCCTGTCAGTGTGTCTGCCTCATTCTGCAATTAGTTTATTTGAGAGAAGTGATGGAAATCTAGACCATCCTGCTAGATGGCTCAATTTTTATGGCCCTTTCTGGAAAATGTTTTGTGTTCTGAAGGACCTGAAAGCCTGTGTGTGAATCCTGTACCTCTTACAGAAGTCCTTCATAGATGAGTCTTGTGGAAAGATCATGATTTTATGCAAAAAGTGAATTTTGAGTGAGTTTTTTGAGGAGCCTCTCAAGGTTGCTGGTGCAGCATATACAGGCCACATTTTATGTTCATATGAAATTCTTTTCATATGTTCTTTGTACTTCTGTGTATATTTACAAAGGGGAAAACTAAGTTAATCTGACACCTAAGTGAAGAGATAAAATATCTGCACCTCCTTTCCTTAGCTTTATTGAATAGCCCATCAGGATTGAAACCATGGACATGAGGGAAATGCCTGTGTTTAAGATAATGGGAATTTTCAGCCACTGGTCATGAACTTCTAACCATGAACTCCTGATGAAGCAAGCTCCGAGAACCCAGGTGATTAAAACCTGTTGAAGAAATCAAGACAGTAACTCAGATGTATATAGACACTAAAACACTTGAGGGATTTTAGAGAGCAATCTGGGAAGTTCTGCTCTCTGACATTTGAAAGTCTGCTGGGACAGTGCTCTTACTTGAGAACATGTATTTCACACTAGAGTGACAGGCTTGGCATAGTAGGGGATAGAAATATAATCCCTTCTAATGGATGATAGTGCTCAAATCTCCTGACCTCCCAGGATAAAAACGAGAACAAACCTTAGATATTTTTGAACAATTCTGGTTCCTTCCTGTAAGAAAAGAGATATTAAAACCAGAAAAGTTACACTAAGGGTAACAAGGGTGATCAAAGGTATGACATGGCTTCTGTAAGAAGGGTGTTTAAATACAGCAGTCTGACCTGGAAGAGAAATGATCTAAGGTGGATATGGCAGAATGTCAGAAGTGTCAGGGAGGAGGTAAATAGGGAAAGATTGTTTACTGTCTCTTCTAATACAAGATGTAGGGAGCATCAGATGAGACAAGTATGTCTCAAGTTCTAAACAAATAAAAAAAGAGACACTTCTTCAGGTGTAGCTATCCATGGAATTCTCTGCCACAGGAAATTAGACATACTCTGAATGTAGGTAACTGAGTGTCACATTCATGAAGAAAAAAAACCAGTGACAGCTACAAAACAAGAGTAGTACCTTTCTACACAATGTCCCTAGCCACTATAGATTTGATGTATATTTTAAGGAGTGCCTTTGCAGTGATCACTAGATACCTGTTATTGGCTATGTCAGGTACACAAAATTGGGATAACTGCCTCTTTGGTCTGATATGATACGACTTATACTATTCCTGTAACTGTTTCTTGTTACAGAAAATTCTATTACCAAACTATAATTCCTTACTGATGTCCATAATTCCCATTAAGGGTTACATCTCATTCGGAAACTGATTTCTCTGGTCACAGAGATAAAAAGAACATCTGTGACTTCAGAGCCATGAAGTACCTAGAGAAGCTTGCCTTTACACAGACATTATGCCAGGAACAGGGGGGGACTCTATAAAGTACCAGGGCTCAGGGGAAAAAACCCCAAACCATAGAAGCAAACCGAGCCCTTCAGCGTAGTCTATGATATCAAGCAAAAGTTAATAGTGCCATACAGGTATGTAGTAGTTAAGGATGGGACTATTTCAAGTAAAGAGCACATGATTGTCTCTGTGTGAAAAACCTGCTCACGCCTTGCATGTGCGTGTATGTGTGATGAGTTAAATTAAACCTGCAAGGGAGTAAAGGGACAACTGTTCCTAGTCACCTGTCAGTGAAAATGTCCTCAATAACTTATATATACAGCATATGTCACAAAATGGACATATGCTTTCAGAAGTGTCTATACACTCATGAAAGATTTTCAAAAGCTAATCTGAAAAGAAATGGGACTGTTTCTTCTGAAAATGTCTCTCATAATATTCACCGCAATATCTCTTTTTAAGAAACAACTAGAAATGAACTTTTTGCTTTAATGCACACCAAAATGATATAAAATAGGGTTATTTTCATTTTTTGAGAGATAAGTAGCAGTTTTGTATAAGGATATGTTGTCTCTCTTTTTTAATATTAAGAAAGCTATCAGTCTCTGGTATAGACTACACATTTCTGAATAATATCTGTATCTCCCCAGGGATGACGAGCCGTTTTTTCAGAATTAGTGACAGAACAATGAAATGTCCTTGTTTATTCTTTTGGTTGATTAAGTTTACAGTTACATAATATCTTTTGTCTGGTTAACTTTGAATGGGTTTTTAGGGGAACAAATTCATGTACTAGTTCTTTAGGTCTCCCTGAAATTGCCTGTGATTTTACTCTCTAAGCAATCCATAAGAACATTAACTAAGGAGGAGTGAGTGGGTAGGGGTAGCTGTCATTATTTACATTTAGGACCTTTTTATAAAGAATACTTGTCCAGTATTACTGTCTAGTTACTGTCTCATTTCTGAATCAGTAAATAATATTTGTTGCTTTCTTCTAATGAGCAAACACTGAAAGGAGAGAAAATTATAGTGATGGTCAAATTCAATTCACCAGACCAACACAAAACAATTAAGTTATGTCAATTTCATAAACTGGGGTCTCATTAGATACCTACATAAACAGCTTTATCCTTTATACTTGGAAGGTGTTATTATTCTTAAAACATTTCAAGCTATTATTACAGGAAAATATGAGACAATGAATAATAGCATGCATTTTTGTTACAATTATGGCCAAACTGAAGCAGATTAATACAAAACAAGGGAAAATCACTATTACACGCACAACTACGCTTAATACCATAAGCATGAAAACAGAAGAACAAGACCTTATTTTTTACTTCAAAACAATATTTTAATAAAGTTGGTGCATTATTTTATTGGTCATCCCTTGAGTTCTACTTCATTTTCTGCATCCCCTGATGTCACAGATACAGTTAATAAGCAGTTAATCAGCTGTCAGTAATATATTTGTTACAATTTTCAGATAATTGCGTTTAGAGTGATTCTGTATAGAATATGAAGCATGTATTAACAATGCTGTCCTTTACTTCAAGTAGCTCAGGTGTTTGTCTGGAAGATGAATGCACCTGCTCTTCTCTTGACAGAAATACAAAGATTTCAGCTTCTAGAGTATCCTGTCAGTTATCACTCCTCTCATTTTAAATCAAGCCATTTTACCCTATACCATTTGCATATTAAAAATAATTAATTCTATGCTATATTTGGAAACAGTTGCATGTTGATTCATTAATGAGTCTGATACTTGGTTTGTTATGTTGTTTTAAACTTTATAACAATTAGCAGAGCACATGCATCTAAAAGAGTGGTTCTCTGTGAATTCTTTTCACATGTCTACTTGTCTGTCCTCAACGATACTGTGATACTTTAAAGATAGATAAATAATGCCACCGAATGAAAATATATTGATTTAAGTCCACCAGGATCTCGTACACAGAGAACACTGCTGGATAGAATCAAACCATTCCACTTATGCTGAGCTAATAAAGAAAAAATCCCCTCTTTACTTTTTCTTATTAGAATGAGACATGTGTACTTCCGATATTGCATATTCATCCATTATTTATGTGTAGGCATCAGAAAATCATGAACTAAAACAAAGAATGAAAAACCAGTGTAAAGCATGTTCTTCAAGAATAGGAAGGATAACTGATTGGAATCTTTTTTGCACACAAAAAACACACACATCCATTCTGATGTACAGCTCATTAATTTTAAAATGGAGTTTTGGACTTGACAAAATTTTATTTAGCATTCTAGTGAAAGTTTTCAACTGCAAGAAAACTGAATTGACACAAACTCTCAAATACATAAACATTTAATTTCATAGGTTTTTAGATGCAACACATCTAGACTTTCCAAATGTAGCTGAAATGGATAGTTCATTGCAACAGCAGTATCACAGTTAGCTCTTGCTGTGGAAGTTACCTGCAAACAGATTTACAGCTTTACAGGTTATTTTAACCCTGAAGAAGGAGCACTACATTGACATGGTTGGACTTGTTCTTAAAACTCCAGAAGCATTCCTGGGATAGACTTATGTTTTATTCAAACCCCAAATTTTGGTGAGAAATTTCACTTTCCAATTAAAAAGGATAAAATCAACCTACAGCTAGCATATTTTCTCTTCTGGACTTTCTTCTCACATGTTTGATTCAGAATAAAAAAAGAGGAAAGGAATCTATATTAATCTACAATCATAGATTTCTCCTCCTGGTTTTTGTTTTGAAAATTGTGGGGGAAAAATGTCAAACAACTATAAATGTCACTCGGCACTAATATGAATATTCTCCACCCTTGGGCTTCAAGTAGCTTTTCAGTCTAGAAGGAAAGTATGAATACTGGTCATTCAGACTGGTAATAGAAGGGTGCCCAGTTCAAACAGTTTGAGAGTTTTCTATTGAAGATGGACAAATTCACACACAAGGTAGGTGTTCCTGATGGCACAAAGAGACATGAAATGTAAATTGAAACCTAAATTTCATCACAGGACATCCTTGAAGCAAGGACAAGAGTCTGTGAGATGATTTGCTGAAGAGCCAGTGGAGGGTTTCAAGGAGGGAGCAACCACAGTCTGTCCAATCGCCAGCTAAGCTAATTTTTAATGGGCTAGAAAGAAGAGAAGTGCTAATGCCTAGACCTAAGCTGCATTCATATTTGCTGGATAAACCCAGTACTTCATAACCGTTTCCTGAATCTTCTTTTATTATTCCCTGAATCTTCTTCTAGCTGTTCTCTTTGCACAAAAGGGCTATTCCTTTCATGGTTAAAGTCTGACAGTAATGCACTGGAACACATCAGCATGAAATACAGGGGTTTATTTTTATACATTCTTGATCATATTTTTAAAGAATAGATACTGAAACCACTTTAGGGCATAACTGAAGAGACCTTTTAAAATGTCCCTGCTGGCCGTATTGTGCTGATGAGCCTGATAGTGAAACTGGCCTTGCTGATATAATAGTGTCTTTGCTAGGCTGTAAACAATGGCTTTAATCAAGATCCTAAATGCTTTACAGACAAAATGTTCTTTCAGGGTTTCCTGATTTTATGGAGTCAGCGCGAGTGCTCTGCTTTTGCTCCCACTGTGTAATTCTCCCCACCTTCAATGTCTTCTTATCCTTATAAATCTTGACAACTAAAGACAATTGCTTAAACTACTTTTAATGCACTGACAGCTGTTAATATTATAGATTACTGTATGTAGTAAGTAATGTCTTTGCTCTGTCTTATTGAAATGGAAAGAAAAGATGTTCTAAGAAATTCCTCTTAGGAACAGGTTTTGTTCTGTTTCTGAAACATGCACATGAAAAAGGCAGAGGTGCACCTTTGTAGTCAAACCCCTCTCACCTTCTGAAATGTTATGTGCACTGGGGAACTGATAATTACTAAACAGGCACCCGCATCTCCACAAAAAAAGTACTGGTTATGATATTGGGATACAACAGTAAACCAGAAGAGGAACAAGCATTTACACACACAGTGAAAAGACCTTTCTACCCCTTTCAGTTGATGTGGGTTTCTTCAGCTTCACTTCCAGGCTCAACTTTACTTCTCCATTGCAGATAGCTCTCCTCACTGCTTTGTTGTCACCACAGGTTACACTCCTTCCCTTCAGGGAGACATGGAAGTTTGTGGTCAAGGCATATTGGTTTAGCTCATCGGCCTCTCATTTTCGCCCTTTTCTTGTGCTTCAGGTTGGTGCTCCATGGGTCGCTGTTCCTTTGGGAGAGTGGAGTGTCAACACCCTAAAACTTGGTGTCCCCTCTATTCTCGTGCTCTGCTTTTCTCTGCCCCTCTGTCCCCCCAGTACCTTCTGCCCTTTCTTAAACACACTTCCACAGTGGCACCACCATCTTGGCTTGAGGGTTGCAGTGGATCCATCTGGAGCTGGCTGTGTCTGGCACAAGACAGCCTGGTCCGCTCATGGAAGGAACCTCTGCAGCCCACCACTGCCAGCACCTGGGCAATGCCACCAAGACAATTTGCATGTAAATTTACAACTCTGCATTGCATGACATGTTTGCACATTGCAGGAGGTCTTTGACAATACAACCAAGGGAGTGAACATTCTTTCTTTATTTTAGTTCATGATTTTCTGATGCTTACAGGGTGATACTCAGTTTGCTGCCTGAGCACTACAAAGTATACCACAGGCAATCACCTGAACCACTTGGGGAAGGATTTTGATATTTCAGAGTATGGCTTTAATACTTACCAGCGAAATAAAGTGAAGAAGTCAACTGAGTTTTTTTATTAGATTTCTCTTATTGTGAATAAAATTACTTTGTTTTGGTTTGGGGTATTTTTGTTACTTCGTAATATGTTACAGCATACAAAAGAATCAGTAAAATGAAAAGTCATTTAAGCCAAATAATAAACACTTCATCTGCAAAATGTAGAAATGGAGCATGTTCTTCTCTTCTGGAAGGCACTTCATCATATTTGAAGTGTTTTGATAGATTATGACTCCACAGAGCTTTCTTAAGGGACTCCTCGTACACATTTCCCTTTGAAATGCAGTCTATTTCCAGTGACAAATAAAAATCAGATCTATAAGTTTACCAGCTCATTTTTGTTCTTGTAAGGGGAAGTTCGAAAAAACAAAATTGCTACCTAAAAGCAGGCCTGCAGCATGGATTTGTGTAAAACCTTTTTAAGGATCCTTCCTCTCCCACTCAGACAAGTCAAAAAAGAGGACAGGAATTAGGATGGTCATGCCAGTATATCTATGACTTGCTAAACCTATAAAGGAAACCCCAAACTTACTGTGGCCCTCAGGCATTTCTGCTTATTGCAGTAATATATTATAGAAGAAGCAGCTGTAGCCCTTAATATCTTCTTCACTGATACTTTCCATGAGAAATATATTTTTACTCTAGTATGTCCAGGGTTAGCAAGAGTCCTTAAATATTTTAAAGAATCATAGAATCATTTAGGTTGGAAAAGACTTTTCAGATCATTGAGTCCAGCCATAAACCCAGCACAAAATCCTCCAGTTGGCATTGAGGTTTGTCTATGTTATCCATTCAGGAATAGCTGTTTAGGGAAACATTATGAAATGCAGGTATAGGGCAAGTGCTTCTGGGGCTTGGTGTATAAGTTTGCTCAGGTGGGGGTGATTTATGAACTCATGAATGTTGTTGTTCCTCATTTAGGAACTGGTTTTAACAGAACACCAATATCACCCAATGACCTATCTACCCATGTACACAGTATTTCAGTGGCTCACATCTTTAGGACATATATTAAGCATAATTTCTAAGATGGATTAAAAAGAGCTACTTCTTTCCCTCACCAAAAAAAACTCCAACTTGAAGAAAGAAGTGTGAAGCCCAGCAAAATAGTTATAACCATACGCTTACCTCCATGTATAGCCCCATCTAACAAAAGTAAGCCTGAATATTTCCATGGCCTTTCCACTGCCAATCACGGAGGAAAACAGTGTCTCATAACAGTGTATATAAAATGCAGATGCCTGAAGAGATCAAGGGGGACACATGCAAGTGATTCCTCACAGAGCCTGTCAGCTACACTCTGCCTGCCTGTACTCATTCTGATTATAAAATGAGGTAGCTCTAGTGTGGTCTCCTGTTTATCCAAGTTGCATTTTCTAGAGAGGGTGTCCTGTGAGCTGTGGATTCCAGGAAAGAAGCAGCTCATGTACTTGCTTATTGTGCAGTCTACATGCAGGAGCACAGAAAGGTTGTACACTTTTTCTAACACTCACCCTACCCACAGGTAGGGTGGAATAATTTCTAGGTGTCCTGCCAAATGTTTGCAAATGTGGAATGTTCAGTGCTCTCTCTTTTTAATTAAGCAAAGTCAAACTGAATAAATTGAGATTTTACATCAGACTTAACAGCTGCTTATCAGTCATAATATTTTGGATATATTTTTAGGAGATACTAAAGTCAAAAAACCCCTGCAAAATCCAAACCTGCAACCCACCAAATAGTTCTTTGTATGGTGGGAAGAATGAATGTCACACTGGGATCTGAATTCCAATACAAAGCTTTTATACGAGTAAAATGCAAACTCAGAGTGTTTTTACTGGCAGATGTATTTCTATTCCAAATGAAAAATGTAGGCATATTTAAGGTTCAATAATACGGAATCACATTTTTAGCAAAAGCAAAGAGGTTAGTTTACTGATTTCCATATAGAATATATGCAGGCTATTTTCAAACTGAGATTAGGCACAGTTTACCTTTTGCTGACAGTCACTGTTTCCCCATGAGCTAGAATAGACAGGAATGCCATTCCTATGCTAATTGGACAAGAAGACGCATTGTCACAGCAGTGCATCATGAAATATTTGTATCTTATATTTTACTATATGCTTTTTCCAGTTACCAAAAGGTGCATCTAATTATGCTCATAAATGCATTTATTTGTCCTGATACCATATACATGTGACATAGACTAGGGAAAATATACAATAATTTGAAAAAAATAAAAACTCTTAATGTAATTCTGTCAATGTCTCAAAAAGGTTGATAAGGCATTTTTGTAGTTTGCTGATGCTTTATGTGTTTACCAATAGGAATCAGCAAGGTGCCCAGAAAATGATTTTTACTTGACAGCTTTTTTTTTTATTCTCTGTCCTCATATTTTTTGTTTAATAGTGTATGTAAACTCAAAGGTTGGTAGTGCAAAATAATCACATTGGACCAATCATTTAGGACAATGATGAAGACACTAAAATAATCATATCAAGTAAATTCTAATGAGATGCTGGCACCTTGTAACAACCAGCATCTATAGCAAACAAACCAAATCTGAAAAAACAAGAGAGGAAGATGCATTGCTCTGTCCCAAAGATAACTTACTGATTTGATCTATAGTATATCTGACCACATGCATAATAAATGCCTTCACAAGAACAAGGAAGGACAGTGCCATTGGAGCTATGCCCTTGTATCTCAGTTAAAGATACAGATGCAGCCATTAGCTTCATAATGCTTCTACTTATTCTCCACACAGAAACGTTCCAGCTCTGTTTTCTGAAGTTCTATATAAAAGATAAGCACTGAGAGGATGCATAAAAAAGAGACCAATCCCATCTTATTAGATGGCTCTTATCTTCCATCTTTTTTTTTTTTTTTACCATAGAAGCTTTAGAAAACACGAATAGAAAATAATATAAATTAGGTACCTCGACTCAAGAGAGCTCAGACCAAGGAAAGGACTCCATTAACTAAAGAAAGTCAAGCACTTTATGTGTGTTAAACACCCAAAGGGATGATTCCAGTGTTACAAATTTATTTTTATGGTTCAGAAATGTTCACTGATCAACTACCAATGTAACAGATGAATTAATATCTGTAGCTCCCCAACTACTGCAAGCTAGTTTGCCCTTTTCTTAAATGAAGCCTTTATTGGCTTGTGGCTTTGAGCAGCTGGTACAATTGAGTTGTGTGTGTCCAGCCAGTCTCTGACAGGAGATACTACATAGCCAATTAACTAGAAAATAACAAAAAAAGGTTCCACCTTTCCCTTCCAGCTTCTTGTCTCACTCATTCAGGTTTGGCTTCAAAGTGCACTGGCTGGTTCACAAAAGCACCAGTCTTGTGGAGTGCTACAAAACCAGAGCAGAACTAGATGCCACTCATTTTCTTACAGATGCATAATTGCACATTGTACTGTTATGATTTGTTATTGAAAGATACCTCTGTCCGAATCAAGGTGCAAACAAGTCCATATGCCAAAGTCAATAATATGGATTTTATTTAACAGTAAATGTGAGGCAGAGAGGCAGAAAGAAATAGAAAAGGTGGGGGATGGGGAGAAGGGGAGACAGAGAGAAGGAGGGGCAAGGAGGGAGGGAGGNGGATGGAGGGGCAAGGAGGGAAGGGGAGCAAGAGGGACAGAGAGAAGGAGAGGGAAAGGGAGAGGGAGGGCTGTTCACTGGTTCTTCTTGACCCTGCTCTTCTCAGTGGTAGGGTTCCAGGAGTCACTCTTTTCAGTATTTATACATTTTAGCAAACAAAGGAATGCTCACTGCCTATACAGTTCTTTTATTCTATTGGTTAGATGATTCCGTTGCTTCTAATGCTAATTAGTCACATGATCATTCTTTCTCTTCTTTTTGAATCAGTGGGTTTTTTGAGTTGGTGGGTTGTGATCTCCCCCTGCTGGAATTACCTTTTACCCAGTCCAAGCTGATTTCAGCACAGTTGCTGTGTAGGCTTTTCCTGTGGCCCATAATTCTTTATGTCCACTATCAGCAATACATTCTTCTCCCCAACTTTGTTACCTCCTCCAAGGTCTCAGACAACAACATCACGTTTATGTTATCTCAAGTTCCAGCTGTGGTGGCTTAACTCACAGTCCAAATTCCAGGTATCCGTGAAGGCATATTCAGGAGGGGGTTTGGTGGTAACAGACGCCATCTGTCCCATAACTTGGGGTGAACTTTGTCTGACTCGTGACATGTGTATGAGCAGTTGCTTCTTTTTCGTTTGCCACAGTGGGAATTTTTGTCCTGATGCACTACCCAGGATGTGCCATCCAGATCTTGCCATGGACGGTATTGCCATGCTTGGGTTTGCTTTTTGAGGGGGTGGTGGGGGTGGGAGCCTTTTCAGGGGCCTTTGTATATTTGCTTGTGGGGTTTTTTTTCCTTTGTTTATTTTTCCTTGGGTTTTTTCACCCTTGCTCTGGTAAAGAAAACCCCAGAAGTAATATAATGAGATTTCCCCCAAAATTGAATCTCGGTATTTTTCTGGAATGTGTAACCTAAAATTTTGAATTTTACACAAGAAAAATGTGCATGCTTCACTGCTCCTCTTCCCATGTCAATCTATTTTATAGATTGATCCAGTACTGGATGGAGACAGTCTGAAAAATAGGATTCACCTCATTCACCATTAATTTCCAAGTGTTGCAGTTAGACCTGTAAAAATCTCAGACGTATCTCATGAACAAAAATATACATTCTAAGATCAAGTTCTTATCTTGTTAACTTTGCTGATTTTTATCCTACTGTTTTCAAAAGGAAAGCCTCTCATCTTGCTGAGTGGGCACACCCTTGTAGATTCATCTTCAAATGGCAACAAATTAATTAATCACAGGGTTGTAAAATGAATTACACGGAACCTTAGCCAGATATAAAACTTGGTGAGGAGGGAACTTACAATGTGCGGTGTTGGGCACAGAAAGATGTAGCTCATTCCTTGCTAGCTTTGTGATAAGTTAGAGGGCAAAAACGTAGAAGAAAACTGTTTCTAATGAAGTTGTTGCATTTTCCAGAAGCACATGTAAAGCAGTGTATTTTTAAAACAGAAAATTCCCAATCCAAAGTATAAATGGTTGTTACAGTCATAATCAACATCGGGAGATTCTGCCACAAAGGACAGATGACAGTCTGGGATTCTCTGAGTATTACAAGGTCTAATTTGCCTAAGAAGTTGTCACTGCTGTAATCAGCAGCTGGAAGAGGAATTTGGGAACAACCAAGAAAGCATCTGTGTCTGCGACTGTAAACCAAGACATGTCCACTCCAGACCACATTTCAAACAGGAACCTTCTCAGTACCCTGTTTTTCCTCTAACCACTGGCTTGTGGCACCTGGACCTCTGCTGACCTGTGATTACACAGCTTTTTACTCTGTTTTTATGCAAGTGCAAACGACCGCATAAGCTTATGGTGGACCACAGCCATGGTATTTCATGGAAAGAACATTCTTATGCTCTGCAGCTTCTTATCATTTGAGAATTCAAAGCTGTCCATGGAAGTAAGCACATAATATAAGAGTTCATTTATCTACAGGAAAAGGGAAAATATTTGCCGGTTCTATTAGAATAACATTGTGCATTTTCAGAGTTGGTGTGATGTGTCTTATTATTCATCTTTTTGATG
>VYXC01008332.1:3389127-3473740 GCA_013397175.1 Platysteira castanea
GCAAGGAGGGAGGGAGGGGCAAGGAGGGAAGGGGAGCAAGAGGGACAGAGAGAAGGAGAGGGAAAGGGAGAGGGAGGGCTGTTCACTGGTTCTTCTTGACCCTGCTCTTCTCAGTGGTAGGGTTCCAGGAGTCACTCTTTTCAGTATTTATACATTTTAGCAAACAAAGGAATGCTCACTGCCTATACAGTTCTTTTATTCTATTGGTTAGATGATTCCGTTGCTTCTAATGCTAATTAGTCACATGATCATTCTTTCTCTTCTTTTTGAATCAGTGGGTTTTTTGAGTTGGTGGGTTGTGATCTCCCCCTGCTGGAATTACCTTTTACCCAGTCCAAGCTGATTTCAGCACAGTTGCTGTGTAGGCTTTTCCTGTGGCCCATAATTCTTTATGTCCACTATCAGCAATACATTCTTCTCCCCAACTTTGTTACCTCCTCCAAGGTCTCAGACAACAACATCACGTTTATGTTATCTCAAGTTCCAGCTGTGGTGGCTTAACTCACAGTCCAAATTCCAGGTATCCGTGAAGGCATATTCAGGAGGGGGTTTGGTGGTAACAGACGCCATCTGTCCCATAANGCAAGGAGGGAGGGAGGGGCAAGGAGGGAAGGGGAGCAAGAGGGACAGAGAGAAGGAGAGGGAAAGGGAGAGGGAGGGCTGTTCACTGGTTCTTCTTGACCCTGCTCTTCTCAGTGGTAGGGTTCCAGGAGTCACTCTTTTCAGTATTTATACATTTTAGCAAACAAAGGAATGCTCACTGCCTATACAGTTCTTTTATTCTATTGGTTAGATGATTCCGTTGCTTCTAATGCTAATTAGTCACATGATCATTCTTTCTCTTCTTTTTGAATCAGTGGGTTTTTTGAGTTGGTGGGTTGTGATCTCCCCCTGCTGGAATTACCTTTTACCCAGTCCAAGCTGATTTCAGCACAGTTGCTGTGTAGGCTTTTCCTGTGGCCCATAATTCTTTATGTCCACTATCAGCAATACATTCTTCTCCCCAACTTTGTTACCTCCTCCAAGGTCTCAGACAACAACATCACGTTTATGTTATCTCAAGTTCCAGCTGTGGTGGCTTAACTCACAGTCCAAATTCCAGGTATCCGTGAAGGCATATTCAGGAGGGGGTTTGGTGGTAACAGACGCCATCTGTCCCATAACTTGGGGTGAACTTTGTCTGACTCGTGACATGTGTATGAGCAGTTGCTTCTTTTTCGTTTGCCACAGTGGGAATTTTTGTCCTGATGCACTACCCAGGATGTGCCATCCAGATCTTGCCATGGACGGTATTGCCATGCTTGGGTTTGCTTTTTGAGGGGGTGGTGGGGGTGGGAGCCTTTTCAGGGGCCTTTGTATATTTGCTTGTGGGGTTTTTTTTCCTTTGTTTATTTTTCCTTGGGTTTTTTCACCCTTGCTCTGGTAAAGAAAACCCCAGAAATAATATAATGAGATTTCCCCCAAAATTGAATCTCGGTATTTTTCTGGAATGTGTAACCTAAAATTTTGAATTTTACACAAGAAAAATGTGCATGCTTCACTGCTCCTCTTCCCATGTCAATCTATTTTATAGATTGATCCAGTACTGGATGGAGGCAGTCTGAAAAATAGGATTCACCTCATTCACCATTAATTTCCAAGTGTTGCAGTTAGACCTGTAAAAATCTCAGACGTATCTCATGAACAAAAATATACATTCTAAGATCAAGTTCTTATCTTGTTAACTTTGCTGATTTTTATCCTACTGTTTTCAAAACGAAAGCCTCTCATCTTGCTGAGTGGGCACACCCTTGTAGATTCATCTTCAAATGGCAACAAATTAATTAATCACAGGGTTGTAAAATGAATTACACGGAACCTTAGCCAGATATAAAACTTGGTGAGGAGGGAACTTACAATGTGCGGTGTTGGGCACAGAAAGATGTAGCTTATTCCTTGTTAGCTTTGTGATAAGTTAGAGGGCAAAAACGTAGAAGAAAACTGTTTCTAATGAAGTTGTTGCATTTTCCAGAAGCACATGTAAAGCAGTGTATTTTTAAAACAGAAAATTCCCAATCCAAAGTATAAATGGTTGTTACAGTCATAATCAACATTGGGAGATTCTGCCACAAAGGACAGATGACAGTCTGGGATTCTCTGAGTATTACAAGGTCTAATTTGCCTAAGAAGTTGTCACTGCTGTAATCAGCAGCTGGAAGAGGAATTTGGGAACAACCAAGAAAGCATCTGTGTCTGCGACTGTAAACCAAGACATGTCCACTCCAGACCACATTTCAAACAGGAACCTTCTCAGTACCCTGTTTTTCCTCTAACCACTGGCTTGTGGCACCTGGACCTCTGCTGACCTGTGATTACACAGCTTTTTACTCTGTTTTTATGCAAGTGCAAACGACCGCATAAGCTTATGGTGGACCACAGCCATGGTATTTCATGGAAAGAACATTCTTATGCTCTGCAGCTTCTTATCATTTGAGAATTCAAAGCTGTCCATGGAAGTAAGCACGTAATATAAGAGTTCATTTATCTACAGGAAAAGGGAAAATATTTGCCGGTTCTATTAGAATAACATTGTGCATTTTCAGAGTTGGTGTGATGTGTCTTATTATTCATCTTTTTGATGCCTTCTTCCTAGATTTTCATATCAACTCCAAACTCTTATATTCCCTCCTACCTTTTTTTCTCTAAAGACTGTAATAATTTCTGGGACAAGTGGCTATATTAAATTCATATGCCTTTTACTGTATCCTGCAATCACATACATTATGGGTCACTCAAGGTGAGTCAGCAAATAGAATTTGCCATGAAGCTGTTTACATATGTATGTATACAAATGACAAATGCAGAATGCAATGTCAAAAAGCAAGGAAATGCAATCAAGAATTTATATAGTGGCATTACTAGTCAAGTGGAAAAATGCCTCTGTAAAACAATGAAGTCACCCTGAATCTGTCAGTTAAAAACAATTGCCAGTGTGATTACCACTAATATTACATGCAGAAAAGTAGTATCTATACAAGCAACAATTTATTTTAGAGTTGCTCTTTGTTGGTATTGAAAAGAACAATATTTCCGTCTTGATTTGCCTTTCTCCTTGAAATTGCTTTCTTTTTACAAGGAAATGCAATGTGAATTGGAGTAGATACAAGTACTGGGTTTGAATTGAATTATTTTTTGATTTTCCTTTTAGGGCATGACCTGTAATCGCATAATATAATCCTATAAATTTTTTAACCAGAGGAACTCTGATATCTGTTTTAAGTTCCCAGTGCTCTTTGATAATTTTTTATGCATTTTTGATTGCTGAGTACCCCACTGTAGTACCACCTGCACCCCAAATTTTTTTTTTGCTGTGGAAAAAGAGAATAAAAAAAACCAAAACAACTTGTGGTTCAACAAGCTCTAAATACTGTTTAAAATTCTAGGGGTAAATTATATGCAGAATATAAATGTTCGAGAGAAATAGGTGAAAGCAAGATAAAGCTTTCTGCAGGTAAGTCACTAGTGGTCCTGTTTCCCCCATGTCCCTTTTGGGGTACACATACACACATCTGCACACAGTCAAGCCATTATATTGGAGGTTCAGCATTGCTCACTCCAAAAGCAGGAAAAATGGACAGATAAGCACTTTCTGCAAGGACAGAGCTGCAAAGGGAGGGACAGGATTGGGACCAAATGCACTGGGTTCATCCAAGAGGCACTGTCTGTCCAGAACTATTGCTATGAGTGCGTTTCCATTGCAAAAGGCAGTGTAGCAGTTGAGCAAAGCTGAAGGTCAGTTTCCTACTTCTAATCTAACTGCAGCAATTTGGAGCTTCAACTGGTCTAATTTATCTTGTTTTTAATAACTACAGAAAATTTTCCAGCTAAGAAGCAGAAAGGAGCTTGAATAACAATCCCATTCTTCTCAGCTAACTGTTTAGGGAATATTCCAGGGTCAGCTCTTGTGATCACAATTATTTGGCATATACTAGCCTGACTAAAAAGAAAAAAAAACTACTAGCTGTGATAGCTGCACTTGGAATGCTTAATCTTTCACAACAAAAGTCAAATTTAAAAAAACAAAAAACAAAACAAACAAACCCCCCAGAAAACCCAACAAAAAAACCCCCAAGCAAACAGAAAAAAACCAAAAAAACCCATTCCAACTAAAAAGAAGACAAGACAGTTCCAATGTTACACTGATCACTCAAGGAAACACTTGAAAGAATTCATGATACAGTATAAATATTTTCTTTCTAGTTTAGAAAGGAGCTAGCTTTCTGATTTTGCATTATGCCAAGACTGAAATTTTTCACATTTTAATTTTTTCCTTAGAAATCTTAATGCTAATATTTTTTTCTAGAGAAGGTAATGTTTATTTGAGGGCAGTTTCTAGTGAATTGCACATCTTGTATACGTTAAACAGCAAAAAGGTGTTTTGAATGGTTTTATACTTTCTAAACACTGAGTATCTTTATCTAAATAAACATTTCTAGTAGTAAATAATAGTGATCTACAGCATATCTGCAAAATTCAGTTATGATTTCTGTCTTATAATCTGTCTGCTGGTGCTTTGGTGTATGCTGCCAGTGTACTGTGCAGAAACGCTTGGTGAGAACAAAATTTTTATCAATAAAATCACCTGACATCATGATCTAAACTGACTGGACCCTGATGTTTTGAGGTTAGAGGTTTTGAGTGGCATGTGCAACCGAGTTCAGGAACTTCAAAAATTTAAATCTTCAGAAACAGTCCACAATATTCTATGAATATAAATAAAAGTAGTTGAAACCCTTAATAGTACTGATGGGATTTTCAAGTTTATCTGAAAGGACCTAAACTCGTTTATACCTTTGGCACTCAGCTGTATTTCTGTTTCCTAAATCTTGGCTATCATATTCTGCCCATGACTCTTACTTATATGGTTTAAAATTCATGAATCTGGAGGAGCATAATGGCTTTCAAGTGCAGAAGGACACACCACATCTACTGGAAAATTCCGCATGACCATTGCCATAGAACTTCATCCGTTTATTCCTGTCTACACAAACTACTCATATTTCACTAACATATGGCTATCTGCTACATTTTAGAAGATATCCAATGATGGCACTTGGCAGCTTTCCTAGACAGTGTATTTAGGTAATGTAATTTCATTGCTCTATCACTGATTATTTAAAAACAAAAAGTGTTTTGTTAAAATTTAAAGTAGTCTAGCTTTACTTATCAGATGCTTCCAGCAATGGGTTTCTCTATGAGAGTATAGGCTTCCATTTTGGGTTTTTTATTGCTATCAAGAACATACAGTATATATACAATGTGAGTAATGGGCTCTTTCTTTTGGTAAAAGAAAGATCATCTTGTCACTTGGAAGTATTCCTTTGTCCAGTTTCTGCATCACTTTTTCTGCTCTTCTAAGCTTTCTTCTTTTTTCAAACCATAGGCGGTAAAGTTAAAGAAACCGTTCTAGTATCAGTCTTGACAATGTCATATATAGAGATACACCTCTGAACTGGGAAATGATCCTCTCTTAAAATCCAGTGGTTTTCTATAAAGCCTTTTGCCCCCTTAGTATGCAAATGAAAAGGAATTCAGCCTGTAATAAACAGGGAGCTTGTTAATTGCTGTAAGTGAAATGAATTATAAGAGGTAATATTTGGCCTAGAGAAGAGCACTTAGCTGGTACCTCCAGGACTAATACACATTGTCCTGCTAATCTGCAATGTGTGTAGATAACACACTAATGTTGTTGTGACACTAGGTGTTTTGGTACTTGTTTAATTAACTTACAAAAACATGACAACCTTGGTAACGTTGTCAGTGCTGATGTAGTGTGAGTACTTAGGTTACCCCCAAAATAAGGGAAAGTACATGACCATGGCTGTCGTATGAATACATTAATAAGTTATTTAAAAACCAGCATTTTGAGCAGTGTTTCTCTGGAGCTTTTTCTCTAAGACAAGATCTATTATATCTGTCAGTTATGTTTCTGCCAAACGATGAACATGTGAAAGAAATTACTGCTAGGTTTTGTTCTAATGAAAGAACTTCTCCAGACTTTTGCAGTATGCGACAGTTAATTCACATCTTGTCTAGTTTTCTGCTGTACAAATGTTCAACACCCCAGAAATAACTTCAAATGTCAACTAACTACTGGTATGGACAAGCTTATAAAAAGAACAGGTGTATAAGTGGCCATGCCTCACTTGACAGTCAACACCGAGGATTTCATTGGCTGGATTTTTCTCAGCCTCCCACAGGCAGTTCATGTTGAATTATTTTAGCTATAGGATCATAGAATCATAGAATGGCTTGGGTTGGAATGGACCTAAAAGATCATCTAGGTGCAACCCTGGCAGGGACACCTTCTACTGGACCAGGTTGCTCAAAACCCCATCCCACCTGGCCTTATTCTACTATGAAGTCAAGAATATTTTTTGTACAATTCTAGTTTTCTAGGATGGAGTTGTAAATTTTAGAGATATAGATTCTATTTCAGGGTCTCTGTGAAATTGTTTCTTTGACTATATAAAGACTCATTAAATGACAGGGTCTGATGCGGTCAACAGTTTCAATTGCTTGGAATGAAAACCTATACACCATTATTTGATACAGTACAAATCCATATGTCATTTGAAAAGGCAGTGATTTGTTAGTTATTTCCAGACCACTGAGAGGAACATTGAACAAGATCAGGTCTAATATTAATGACTGCAAAACATTGCTAGCAACATCCTTGTTCAGATATGGTTCCACTTCAGTAGCTGCTTCGAGAACAGCTAGTTAGCCAATGTTTAATCCACTTAATACTAGCTTTATTGATATTATGGAGAGTTCATTTATGCATTGGAAAATCTCTCAAAAAAAGAAAAATTCTTTACAGAAGTCTTAAATACCTTATATTCATACATCAAGCAGGAAAACACCAGTAAACTCATAGAACTCCAGTGCTTTGGAAAACAGAATTCTCCAGAGTTATAACTTCAATGGAACGATAATCTCTACTTAGAGTAAATTGAGTAAATAAGTATCCGTGCATAGCATAGGTTTGTTGAACCCAGTTTTCAGTAATATTTGTGACAGAATTTCAAAAGAAATCACTATGATTTCATTATAATTTTCTTCCTTCAGTTTTATAAATCTTCTCAGGCTGAAAAAAGGGTCTGACAGTTAAAAATCATCATAAGTTTTCCCTGGCTACATGTGTTAGTTATGACTGAAAATAAAAGTAGGAAAAAAAGTGAAATCGAGACATTGGAGATGAATCTGACAAACCTAGATCATGCAAACTGTAAGAGACTTTATTAGGAAAATCTGATCTTCCCAGTGAAGTCAGCTTTTTAAATCTACTGCATTACGGTTTTCAGGTTTTTCTTTTCCCCCCCAGGGGTGAGAGTCTCTCAGCATTAAATATAGTAATCTACTAGTATTCTAGTAGTAATATAACTTATTAATAGTAATCTAACTTTTGTAAGCCTATGTGGTATGACAATTAGGTATCTGGCTAGACTTTTAGGTATTAGGTAAAGAGAAATCCTAAAATGAATCAACTTCTGAATCTGTCTCTTCAACTTACAATAGGCACATAAGTGATTAAATGTTAAAGTCTGTAAAGGTAGCTCCTATCCTCTAGTGTTCATTGCTACAATTGCTCCTAAAGTGCCCCAGAGAGATTCCTAAAAGCAGATTGTGTATTAATGTTTCATATTATACTACAACACTTCTCAAAAATAGCCGTCAGTCATAAGAAAGGTAACAAGGTGGAGTAAATAAGTAGCCTATTAATGGAGACACATATATCTTAGTTGAATTTGTGCAATTTAGTGAAAAGATCATTCCTATCCACTCAGGTTTCCAGATCTAAAAGTAGAGTTACAATTCAGTACTTAAGCCAAAGGATGTATAAACTCAAATATAAAATTAAAAAAAGAAATAGGAAAAAAAAAGAAAAAAAAAAAGAGAGTTTCCCAAGTGAATATTTTGCATCTACAATGAATAGCAGCTGTGTTACTGAATGTTTCCAGATTTTATCCAGGTAAAACATGTGCACTTGCTGCTCGGTAGCATGATAATGAATTTTATTTCCAGAAAGACTGAAGATCAAAAGGAGCCAGGCTGGTCTAGTGAGCTTGGTGGTGGAGCTGTCAGTTGAAAGACATTTTCTGTTCATATCTATTACCACAGAAAAGCTGAGACTATCTTGGATTGCAGCTTCTTGAAAAGAAAATTGGAAAGTTGCATTCCTGCACCATTGCTTTTCTACCCCGAGTCTGTTGGGCTGTCCTTAGGACACTCACTGATTTGGTTCTGTCCAATGGATTAGCACTTTAATCAAGCAAAAATGGAGAAACACATTTCACTGTTTTTCAGGTTCCAGTGTGGGGGCAGAAGATGAGCATTTGAACTGGGAAAAAGTAAGTGACTGACTACAAGCGTAAGTAATTCTTGTGTCAAGGCTTTGACAAGTCATTTGTTGGAAAACCTATTTTACTGATTGCAGTCTACACTTAATAGATGTGCCATCCAGGGATGTGTCAGCTCCCTTGCAGCATACCAATTAATGGCAGTCACTGGTGGTAAAAGTAGCTCTTTTAATCTTATTAAAAAAAGTGGCATACAATATAATTTCCTTTGTGGAAATGTCTGAATGCGTTTTATCTGCTGAAAAAAGAACAACACCACACTTGAACAAGCTAGACAAAAACCTGCCAGCCTCCCTGTGCCTTTTGACTAGCTATCTTTTGCTTTGTATTAGTGTTCACAGTTTCTAAATCTGATCAATAGCGAAGCAGTTTGGGTGCTTGTGTCCCTCCTATTCACAGTTTTATGATACTAGTGGTTTAAAGTTAATTGAATTTTGCCTTGACAACCCTTGAAATATTTCACATGAAAGTCATAGATCCTTAAATAGAATGCTTCAGTCTGTTAGACAGAGGCTTTTTCTTACTCTTCTCGATTTTTAATTACATGCATGAAAATCAGATATTATGGTTTAACTTTGATCTAGAATTTAGACACCTACTGTACTTGCAGTATTCCTAGACAAACATATGCTTCAATCCCATGTAACCCTCTAAGTATGACTCTATCAGTATGTGGAATGGCTTAGATTTTGATTCTTCTCATTTCCTTGGACACCACACCTACAATAAGAATCTTGGAATAGAAATTCTTCAACTCACCTCTGAGATGACCTTTTACAGAAAAAAGTAGCATACTGTGCCAGCAATTGCATTCAGAACTTCAGTGAGTAGATCACACTCTTGGTTTGGCTTGCAAGCATTTATTTTTCTTGTTCAGGCTGATGTTCAAGAGACTCAACATCTCTGTCCTTGGAGATGTTCAAGATATGACTGGGCAAGACTCTGAGCAACCTGATCTCATTCAGAATACTCTGAGCAGGGGATTGGACAAGGTGGTCTGTAATCCAAATGAGTCTATAATTACTAAATTATTTGGAAGATACTTTGACCTCTAAAATCTAGCAGTGAAAAAAGTGTGGTGATTGGTGCTATATTTCTTTGAGGCTCTGTGGTCTTTTTGTTTGGTGAAATTATTTTTTATTTGAGGTCAACTAAGTTTTTAATCAGATAATAGAGCAGTGACTTTTAACAACACAGCTTCAGTCACTTCTGAAATGTTGGCTCAAACATCTGACCTAAAGCTTCCCAAGTGTCTCAAGCTGACTCTGGAAGAATGTAAACATACAGTCATCATCAGAGACACACTAAACTTGGAATATTTAAGAAAAAAAAAATTCAATGTTAAAAAAGAATGAAACCAAGTGGTTTGCATTTGTGTCTAAAGAATGTTTATAATAATGTATTTAGTGTAATCTATAGGTAATAAGCTACAGAATCCCGTATTTGGTAAACATCTATTTAGTTTTCATAGAATTGTAGAATATCCTGAGTTAGAAGTATCCACAAGGACCATTTGGCCCTGCACAGGACAGCTCCAAGAATTACACCGTGTGCCTGAGAGCATTGTCCAAACACTTCTGGAACTCTGGCAGACTTGGTGCTGTGACCACTTCCCTGGGGAGCCTGTTCCAGTGCTTCTCAGGAGTGAAGAATTGTCTCCTAATATCTAAACCCAAACCTCCCTAGGCACAGATGAGTTACAGAGCTTATATGCCATTGATAGAGTCTGTTCCATAATGAATGATCTGAATATAGATACTGCTGAGAGACCTGATTTTAATTTTTTGTGTTTGAGCAGTTATTTTGATCAGTGCTGAATCGCCACGCAACCTACGATAACTGAAGTCACTCGGTACATGCTCAGTCTCTCTACTAGGTAAAAGCAAAACTACTTCATGGGAAAGCAAGGTTCCAGTTGAGGGATAAATATCTGTATATTATTAAGGAATCATAACTTCATTGAATGAAGATTAAGATCTTCTTAAACATGTAAAGAATGGGGAAACAACTTTTTCACAACTCCACATGCTTTCACAAGCAGCGCAGGAGTCGGGCTCACTATCCATGGTGAGTAGAAGCAACTGACACCTTCTCAGGGATCTTCTGTAACGGAGCTTATGAGACAGGAGTGGGCTGCTGGCTTGGCTTTTTAATAAAAATTCTGCATTACAGAAGTACATCTGAAAATATCAAGGTATTGTTATGATCACTGGTCCTCTACATGAGGAAGCAATAATGACTGTGGAAATGGGCCTCCCAAACTATCTGAGGAATGCATGGGTCTTTGACATAATCCAGAAAGATAAATCAGCATGTCCAGGGAGATTCAGAACATACCAGTTCATTTACAGACACAGTAATTTCTGAACAAGGTTAATACGTTAAAGCCTGATTTGCTAAAAGAAGGAGACAGGAGGAAAAAGATAATAAAATGTGAATTACTGTAGGCTTTTTGGCCATATTAATTATTTTTGGGGTTCGCAGGAACACATTTCCCTCTCCCAAAGCATTTTCCATTATGTCTGTGTATAATGGATATGATAGAAATTTCTAGAGTGAGCTTTTCAGATTTGTGATTCTTTTAATGGATCTGTGAAAAAAACTAATACACATTTTCCTTACACTTACTATAAACTTAATAATGTCTTGATAAATTAAACAACAAGGAGGCATGTAGCTATAACAGCAGAAAGTTACATGAGCTACTGACTGCACGTTCCCAGAGGGTAGTATTTTCTTAAATATAGAGAGGAGGGAATATAATGTTCTTTGGATTATAATGCAATACATGTAATATGTATAATAAACATATACATTTTTAAAAACATAGGCAACAAATGCATATATTCTTCATGTTTTATACATATATATATTACATGCTCATATACATATGTATATACCAATACAACAACATAAAATAATTTATTATAACAACATATTGCAAATCATATAATTTATATTACAATCTAATATATAATAAAATATATGTAATAGAAATATTTAACAGTATATAGAATACTTTATACATATATAACGCAGACACACACACATGCACATATATATATGTATAGATATTGGAAGTCTGCAATCGCTTTTTATGATCCCCAAAGCCAGTGGAGGTCATAAAAGGAAATTGCAAGTAACTGTAATCCCCATGAGCTCAAGGTCTGTAAGCTGCAACCTCTTTGTGAAAATATGTTATTCCAGGGAGCTTACTTCCATGCTCTGTAAAGCCAGTTCATGCTGAAGAGTGTACTGCGTGTAGAAATGAACTGGAGAGCACAGGGCTACAACTTCCCTCTGAAGAGAAACAGCATTTCAATTATCTCAAAATATTTTGAGAATGTCTCTAAGTAATAAGAAAAATAAAGTCGATGATAATGAGATATTGGAAACATTCTTTAGGGTTTTTTTTACAGATACCAAAGTTCTAGAGGAAATTGGAAATGCAGAGAACAAGATTGTTTTTACCTATTCTTATTTGTTCTTTTTTTTTTTTTAATGCACTTGTAGTGACCTTGAACATACTTTCTCTGAACACATACAACACAATCTGATCCACAGAACTGAAATATTTAAACAACTAATTTTGAATGTGAAATTTCTAGATATCTAGGGCAGGTGGGGTATTACAAAAATATGCTCCATTCTGGATGCATCCTCCTTATGGCTGCAGAAGACATCTGACCAGTTCCATGAAGAGCCACTACATTCAATTCCAAACACTCCAAACACTCCATGTAAGCCACAGACAATCTCAGATTTTCTTAACTTTACATACTGTGAACATCTTGATTGACTTTGCAGAACTACTCCTAGTGCATAAAGTGAGGCATGTGCACAAAAACTTAGCAGGATTTGTGCTTAAGGCATTCAGTTTCCATTGTGCTCTGTAGAAGTCTGATGGAGGAGCTAATTTGACTGATGCCAGCATCCTTTTTGCTAAAAGTATGCACCCTAATGACTGCAAAACATGATGTGACTATTCCAGAAATCTTGAAAATACTTTGGAGGAGTGAGAACAGCAGATTTCTCATTTGCATACTGTATATGTTCTTCAGTAAGTAGCTACCGATGGCTTTTTGCTGCTCTACTAGCCTTTTCAATATGTAAGATGTTGAATATGGGTGAACTGGCATTTCCTGCTTTAATTGGCACATGGATAGACTGTTTCTCTCTAGTAGTTTCAGAGGATTGTTAAGGGTCTGAGTTGAGTAAAATGGGTGCAGATATATAAGTAAATGCAGAAATTTCTAGCACCATCTATTGGTAAAAATGTAAAAAAATAAAACTATTTTCACAACACATGCATGTACTCGAATTAGAGACTGATTGAACAAATGAGTGCTCTTGTTTTAATTATTTTAAATGCCATTAAAATATATGTAAATATGTCTTTTTATAGCCAGACATTTCGTCTAGGGTTTGCATCTTACTGAAGACACTTAGGAGTTTAAAAATGTTCACTGTTTAGTATAGTGTTTGTTGAGTCTCTGAAAACATCTGTCTTTCCCTTTCCTGGGAAAGGCTAAGCAAGCTAGGAAATTGGGCAGAATCTTGGCTATAATATAGGTTTTAAAAAGTAGTTAAATCATGGTGTTACACTACAGTGAGCTTAGTGGACCTGAATAGTGTTTATATTTTGTTATTCAAATGTGTTCATTTTCTGCAACAAAGACAACAGCAGACACCAGGCATGGAAGAAGCTCTCTACCTGTAGGAACCAAGGAAAGAATTTTTGAGGAATAGTTGGCTTTAAACATTGCTGCATTTAAGCATTGTTGCAACATAACCATGTAGCCCATACGTTAATGAACTCATGCTCTTCCTGTTTTCACCCACTGACTCAACAGCTGCAGTAATAAAACTGAATGAAGGACTTGACAGGACTGAGAGGTAAGACACATGTTGATCTGCTCTTTATATGATGGTATATGGACTTCTATGTGAAATTTGAGAAAGGCAGACACAAAGCACAACATGTTTAAAATGAGATTTCCAATGGATAAAGGAGAGTTTCAGAAAAATACCTGAAGACCATTTATAATGTTGTATGTCTGAGCATTTCTTCATGTACTGCTTCCTCTGGTTCATGATCTCAAAACCCTTTATTTTTAAATCAAGTCTGACTGCTCGAAAAATTTAGTATTGTGAAAATTGAATTAAAAATTACTGCAAATATGATGGAATATCCACAGCTAGATTTTTTTTTATGCTTATGTTTTATACAACAGCATACAGAGGTCATACACAAGCTGATGTATAGTGGTAAAATTATGAGGGATTTGATGGCAGTGACATTTTTTCTTTCCGCTATATGTTCTACCTCAACATGAACTGTTCTCTTTCCCTATTTTGGCCACTTTTAAATTCACCCTGGTAAAGTCACTTTCAGAAAGCAATTCTTCCCTTATGGGACTGCCAAAATAACTGTTAGGGCCCCAAGCTGAGGCTAAAGATAATATTTGAATTTTTTTTATGAAGCATTTAATTATGTCTGAAATTCTGATTGAAGGTCAAGATGCATGGGAGCATAGAAGTACTCAGGCTAAGTTTTTAATATATTGCCAGTTATAGTAATCACCAGGGAAGACAAGGCAAGAAGATATTCTGATATCAAGCAGAACAATGAGTGGAATGCTTTAATTTCTTCACCTTGAATGTATCTCAGCAGTTCTTTCCTCAAGAAAATAATTGTAAAGGCTCTAATTTAGGAATTATTAGGTGAAAAGTTTCAGAAGATTTTTACAAATGGGGCATTCCATCATGGAAGATATCCAAGGGGTCTTAAAGGACGTGTTGAATAAAGGAATAAGGGAGGCTCTGGGTAGTGTCTCAGCTCCTGTTCCCTTCCGTGGAAGCCCTGCAGCATCTTCCCCCACTGCTGCACGGAGTACAGCATATGGGGACCAGACCATCTTAATCTCTCTCTGCCTTCGCATCCTCACTCCCTGCCTTCCACATGCTAGCTGCTTCCTTGGCAATGCTGTGATGGGCATCATTGGAATGAAGTAGATTAAACACTGTTCTAGAAACAATGGGCTTACTTTCATCCTATCAGCACATGTAAAATGGACTGGCTTACAGGTTGACCCTGGAAACAGCTCTAGCAGATCAGGTAAAGAGGAACAAATCACAGCTGGAGGAAAGGTACCCTGTGCCTTTTCCACTGAAGTTGGTTTCTTGTGGAGTCACATGATGATAGTTTATTTTAAAGGCAGAAGACTGGGAGTATTGTGAGAAGACTAAAGTTTTTCCAACAGCTAAGAAAAATAATGTATGAGCTGTCCTGGGTTTTTTTGCTTTAATCCCACATGTTTTGTATTTTATAGATGAAATAGAAATCCTCAAATGGGCTTACTTCTGTATGAAATCCTATCTGTCCTCCACCTCAGAAAAATATACTCCAGAGCCAAATATGTATTGCACCTGCTGAATGACAGTTTGTCTCCACTGAGATGATCACAGTGGACATGGCAAAACACACTTGAGTTCCCAAGATAGATCTCAAAGTAGTAGGATGAGGAGACCCTCATTAGCAAATTCTAGTCCCTAGAACAACCAAGTATGTTGTGTGGGTACTGTGCTAGTATGGCTGGAACATTTATTCATGCATAACTTTACACTGTACTTATCCTGTGAGACAACCAAATTCTGTCAGATGCCACCAACTTGACAGGGTGAGCCAGCATTAAGTCCACCTGCTGGAATTTCGGCCAGTGGAAAGAGAAAGGAAATTGGCAAATCCTGTGTGATTTTTAACTGGTACTGGCTTCAGAAATCCTGTGTCAATGCACTTAATGCTATACAAATAACGCCCCAGTTCCCAGAGGGAGGTTTGGGTCAGCTGTCATGTACTTTTCCCTCAGGTCAGGAAGAGAAACCTGAATAAAATAAAGCCAAGCATATTTTATATTCATTATAGAAATATTTGTATCAAGTTCCCTTGCAGAAAGCATTATTTTTCATTTTTTATCACTAAGCTAGCTTCAGACATGAAGAAAGACTTACCTAGAGGGGTCCTCTTTAGAAGACATTCAAAAAATCCTCGAACAAAAATAAACTATGGAAAATAATGAGGTTTTGATCCTGGATCTCAGCAAACCTTATGGGGAAAGTTTTTTGCAACACTGTAATCAAATGAGAATGCTGTTTTCCCTCCTGAGAATCAATATCTCCTTGTTTATTGCTGGATAAAGCTCAGCAGTTGGTTACAGTCCTCATTGACCTTTTTTTGCTGTACCATCTTCCCCCCCCTGAAAAATCTGTGCAGCTGCATCATTTGCTAAAAGAATTGTCAACCGAATAAATGAGTTTGAAAAGCTCTTTGTTGCCTCTCAAGTCTTGCTGTGCAGAAGCGCTGACATTGCCCTGCTCTACTTTCCATGTTGCAGGCAAAACAGGAGTTTCAATTCAAACTAGCTGTTTCCTACTGGTACTGGAAGCCCAAATTTTGTTTTCTTGAAATAAAAGGTTCAATGATTAGAAATTTTGATTTTTGGACAGACAACAAAGAAGTCCCATTTCATAAAATAGAAGAAACTGGTAATCCTTAATCGGCTACACAGGCATCCCAAAATCCAACTGTAGGCAAAATTCAAAAAGTTCCATATAATAAGTCTCACAGAAATGCTTTGATCCTGTTGGGGTCAAGTGAAACCATTAGGACTAAAATATGAGTAATTTGAGTTACAAAGACAAAATTTTATATATGTATATATGTGTGTGTGTGTGTATACATATATAGCAGTCAAAATTTTAGTATTATATTTTTAATGGGAAGTCACAATTTCCTAAAGGACATTAATGAATTGTATAGAGAACTATTTTCCAAATACCATATGCCTGCTTAAGTTGCCCTTCCCCCACCCTTCCCTACCCCTAGTCTGTCATGAAAACATTGCTTAGTTTGTTCTGATATGGAATAGGGGGGAAAAATCTAGTTTTACAAAACAATAAATTAGTACTGCACCTCATTCCATTTTCTCCCCTTTCTGAAAGTCAGTGTAATAACTAGACACTGCCTTCCTAATACAACAGAAAACTGAAATTGATCCATTTCATGGTTGCAAAATAATTTCACAATTGAACTGCTAAATCGCTAGAAAAGATAGAATCACATCAGTCTTGAACAGTAAGAGAAAAATATTAATGCGATGTATATACTAGATTAATGAGATGAGCCATGACAGTAAGCTTTTTTGGTAGGAGCTCTAATATGGTGGAGAAAAGTCTTTCATCTAATTTTCAGGCTCTTATCCATTTGCAAACTGTTGCCTTATGGAGTGAAATTCATCAGGCTGTCCCTGCATCCAAAATATGTAGACTATTTAGTGTAAGGAATGTTTGGCAATATTCTCTTTTATTGTTTGTAAGAAGACAGATATTTCTTCATGGTGTTCACATATTTCAGTTTTTCCCTCCTCATGTGTGCTCTTTTTCTCTCCCTCTCTCCTTTTTTTCATTGTTGATAGTTCAGAAGTTATTTTGCTTTTGACAGAACAGAAAACATACTATTTTCCCAGAACACAAGTTGTGCTTGGCTATGTTACATAAAAACAAAAAAAGAAAATGAGGAATAAAGGACATAAAGAACATTATTTTTCAGACTGATGTAAGTGGCTGATCCTGTAGTGACTCTGCATGCAGAATATTCATTAAGAGCAAAGCAGTACGGGATGCCCATACAAATGTCCAGCCTGTTGGAATAAATATAGTTAGCATATAAACCTGAATGGACTGTTGATCTGGCTGTCATTTCTAGATGACCTTGATCTTAAATCTGCTCCCTTCTGTGGCCACTGCTGTGCCTGACATTTTCCATAATGACACTAGCTAAAGATCTATTGTTTCTCCAGAGCAAGTAGTCTTCATCAACAACAAGAAATAGCTCCACTGGAGGTGACTTTCAAGCTCGGGGTACACACCAGCTTAACAGACTGGGACATAAATCACTTTGTTCTGCATATCAAGCCCCTGCAAAAGTGGCAGGGAGGGAAGAAGGACATTTCTTTAATCTTCCTTTTTCTACTCTCTGAAGTGGCTGGTATGATGGCCCAACTTCCTCCTGTGGGAGTCTGCTCTAGCCCAGGGGCTACCATGTTTCCACAGCACTTTCTATAAAGACCACTGGAAAAACATAAGTTCAGGGGAGAATTGTAAAGAAATGTGTTGTGAAAGCTCTGGGAATCACACTGCAGAGATTGAGTGATTTGGACCACATCTTGGGGAAAGTAATACTGAGATGTCTTTTCAAAGAAATGTAATTTTACTGGAATAAAAACAAGGATAAGAAAAAGTCTTAAATAGATTGGGAAATAAGGCACAGGTGATTGGACAGCACTTGTATATAGATAATTTTTCATCTCTCCATGTCTTCGAATCAAAACAAAATTCAATTTGAAGAAGTGTGCTTTGACAAAAAATTAAGATAATGACTCACTAGGGAGAACCTGGCTGGCGTTCCAGCCTGTGTACATATTCTCAGACAATAACGTCTTTATGTACAGCCAGATGTGTGCAATCCCCAAACCCTAACCCGCAGGCCCTTTGGACATAAGTGTACCCCACTCCTGCTCACCCTGCAGGTCATTGGAGGTAGTAGGTGCTGCCTCAGTTGGCCAGATCAGTTGATACAGCAGGCAGTCATAAAAGGTTTCATTGGTTGCTCAGCCTTGTTATCAGAGAAACTGATAGAAAAAGTGTGAGTTGTTACAAGTACAAACTGAATATTTGGCTGAAAATTTGGGAACAGATTAAAAATAAAATAATAATTAAAAAAAAAAGAAGCAAGTATATGAAGCATATTAAACAATCAGGTTTCTCATTAACCACCACAATGTCTCAGTTAACTGGGCCTTTCTTAACTTTGGTCTGTGCTGCTCTAGGGAGTTTCTTTTGTTCCTTTCCTTAGTACAGCTGCTCTCTTTTTCTGTGCTCCTTCTCCACAGGGACTGTGAGTAGCTCTTTTTTCTTTGTCCAGGTTGTAATGTTAATTTTTTTTTTTTTCCGAATCTGCCCTTCAGGAGAACTTTTTTCCTTATTTTTCTTGCTTAGAAATCTTGTCCATGAGTGACATCAATTATCATAGCTTTTCTCTCTCCTATTAACCTCTGCCAAGGAATTTGAGGTATCATATGCAAATAGAATTGCAACATTCTGCAATTTTTGGAGGCTGAATTTCCCTTACCTCCTCTCCAATTTTCCCTGATTTCCATTACTATTTCAGTTCTTAATTAACGTGTTCTTTCTACCTCAGGTTAACTTCTCCTGTTTATACAATTTTTCAAAAATGTGGTTGGAATGTAAAATTCCTTTGTGCTAAAAATAAGGTAGTGTACAAACAGGTTATTAATGCCAGAATGATCAGCTAATTGCATCATTGTGTATAAACCTGATGGAAATAAAGAAACAACAGAAATAAACATCATTGTATGAGTTGTCATCTGTCCAGAGTGTCTTCCTATTTGGGACACATAACAGCCATTTCAGACTGAAATTTTTCATGTATTTATTTTATGAAAAGCCAAATTAAATGTTAAAGCAACAGCTAGATTAGCTTATGGGTTGACCTGATGGGACAACACAGCTATACTTCATATTCTGCCCATGCCAGGAGAGCATGGCCAAATCTTACATTCTGTGTGCCTGTGCTATCAGCCACATTCTGTACTCCAATACATCTTTGATAAATTACTTTATTCTTCTACCTCTCCCTTATTTAATTTTTTTAATGGGTTTCTTTCTTTTTTCTCTATAAAGTTGTATCACAGACCTTCCTCCCAATCCAAAATTTACCATTTGGTTTAGAAGCTCCTTAAATCATCTTGACAAGGTAAATCCTATGTCATCTTGTGGAACTATGTAGTTTTTTTATTGCTGTGACTTCTTAAAATAAATTTAATTGGAAGAGTTTTGTCGCCTGTAATACATTCATTTTGGCCCACCTGTGTTCTAATCTCTCTGTAAATGTTTCTCCTTTACTGACAGCAGTGTGTCTCAGGAGACACTGGGAGCTGTAGTCTCTTACTTAAGAGTTTTCATCCGCTGTCATCTCAAATGTCATTTCTGAAACATTTATCACTAGACACTGTCATTGGACAAACAAAGGGGCTGCATGATAGTGGCTCAGATATACAGAGCCTCTTTGCTTCAATGACAGGTCCTGCTGTTGGCTACTTGAGATAACAGAAAAGTTCAGATCTGGCAGTGGATACAGAGGGAAGGACACAGGACAGTATCCGAAATGGCACTGCACATGCTCGGTGGGGACAGGAGAGCTGTCTGTGTGGAGAAGGTGCAGATTGCAGCAAAGATAGCACCTCCTGGGAAATGATAACATTTTTTCAAAGGACAAGGGAGGGATCTGCCCGCAGAACTTGCACATTGTTGGGTGTGCACCAGTACAGTTTGTGCATGATAACCTTTGTGCAGCTTGTTTTCAAGAGAAGCCACTTGCTTCCTATACAGGGTTTGTAAAACTTTTTTACAATATTTTTCCCAGTTGTGTCTGGGGTTTTTTTTGGCCGGAAATTTCCTTGTCAATGTAACTTTGAACTTTAAAGGTAAAAATTATTTTCTGCTTCAGTGTTGCTCTTGGTTTTATCCAGTAGACCTTTCCTAAAAAAAAAAAAAAAACAAAGACTAGCAAAGAGTGAAAGGGGGAGGGAGTGAGCTTTCCTTCCAAAACAAATACAAGAATAAGTCAGTTTGGGAGGTTTCCAAAGACACTGAAAGACACTAAGAGGCATAAGTAATTCTCCCATTCCTCATTCTTACAGTAATGAAAGGAAGTGAAATCTCTACAACTGAAGGATATATCTTGATTTTCAGTGAAAGCTGAGCTCCAAAGTCACACAGTCAGCATTAATTTTTGCAGCTTTTAGAAGGATTTTAAGCACACGAAATTTAAAATACAGGGAGTCACTGTCCTAACCTAAAGCAGTACTTAGGCTGGACATGTGACAAAGAAAGAAAACTGGTAAAGCAGAAATGAAGGCATGAGAAAGTACCACAACCCAAGACAACACACTTCACTTAATTTGAGCATATGGTTATCATCATAAAGGCCTGAGGTGTTACTTTGATTTGGTACAAGCTGCATTGTCAGATATCTCATAGAATGATATCTTTCCTTTCTTGCACACAAAGACATATGTTAGATACAGGTACTGTTTATTCACAGAAGAAAAGAAAGAGAAATCTTAATGCTGAAAAGGTAGGGAATCTGAATGGAATACAGCTGGTAACTAGGAGTCATTACTTCAGCCTTTTTGTCTAATACTGTTTTTGTGTGGTTTTGGAACAAATTCTTAAGCCAAGATAATGATACATGGAAGTACCCTTAAGCCAAAGCTTTTAAAATCAGAGGGCTCTTTCCTCCCCTTTAATGCTCACAGGATGCTTATGTGCAGCTACCATGTCATGCCTGACACAACGTCTTATCTGTGGTATCACCCTGTAGAAGTCTGCCATTTGGGTTAAAAATTTCACTTTCTCAGCAGTGTCCTTTAAGAGCTGAAGTTTTGAAAAGTGCTAATGGAATCACACATCATGTTTGAGGAACTTTCACCTTCAATTAATAGTTTATAAGTTACTTTGAGCTTCTTGGTTGAAAAAATGCTATAGCGTGCTTTTGTATTAATTATTTTGGTAATAAACCAACTGAGAACAGAAGCTTTTTTTCTGTAGGATATTTTTACCATTCTGTCCTGTCAATGTGTCCCTATTTCTTATCTCCTTTGGAAAATTTTTTCTTCCTCTCCTGTGTACTCTATTAAATTAAGAGTTTAAGCTGTGGGAATAATGGAGCCCTTGTAAGCTCTGTCTGCACTCACTATTCATTATTTATCTGGTGGCCAGGTACAGTGGAAGCAGGCACAAAGCTAAATGCTATTGGACTAACTTTGATGCAGACAGTTCATTGTCTGAGAAAAAAAAGCATTTAAGCCTCAGTGTTCTCAGTTCCATGATTTTCAACACTACCTCTTCCCCCTCCTCCTTTCTCTTTTATTAACTGCTTTACTCCGAAGTCCTTTTGACTGCGATAACTGGCACTGCCTGCAAAATCCAGTACAATGATACTATTCATCCTGGCTGTGCCATTTATAGATTCCATAGCATGCTCTATCCCTATGGTAAGGATCATTCCGCCTCGTCACTTTCCTTCTTTTGAGGCAGTGATTGCTGAAGCAAAGGCCAATATTTGGAATCTTATTAGTACACCCAAGATCTGAAAAGCTGAAATTGAGAGAGCAGGGCTGAGAGCTCGTGTGTGCGCATGCACAGAGGGTATAATGAGGCACAGAGTGTCTCACAACACTGACGTGGTCACGCTTCAGCAGAGAGAGCACCAGATGCACTGTTCATCAGTACACCCTGCCTGACTATCTGCTGAGCAGCATCAGTGTCCTCTGCAGGGGTGCTGCCTTCCTGCCTTCGAGCTGGTAAAGTACCACGAAGTCGACAGGAGCAGTAGTGAGACACTTCCAAGGAAAATATTTATACTGACAAAGTGAACTCCCAAATGAACCTGTTAAAATCGTTGATCTCTTAACCAAAGCTGTCCGGTTTCTGCTGTTCCCATGTCATGCAGTTATGCTACTTGCAAGTTTGAATTTATTATGAAGTTCCTAAAGGCATGATATTTACACTTGGGTATGGTATTAAATAACTTTCAGTTTTCTTTCTAATTTTTTCTTTACTCTGTAAAAATTATATTTTGGGATTTCTTAAAAGCCTGGTCTTGGTTTGAACTGATTTTTTTTTTTTTTTTAAAGAAAGGGGGAGGAGTGATGAGGAGGGCAGATATATCTGTTTAATTCTATTCTTGTATTATATCAGGACCTAAGTATACTTGTATGATATCAGGATCTAAGTATACTGTCTTAGGAAACCCAAAGAGTGGCATACATTCAAAAAGCACACTGCAAACTTAATCTACAAAACAAATACACACTAAATTACACTAAAATTGCCAGACAAAAGGTTGCTGACAGTGTCTCCTTCATAAACTTCAGGTTATTTGTGTTTTTGACCTCTGTTTACTATCAATTTATAAACTCTTTTACTCAAAGTTTGTCATTGACCAATGCTGTCTTCATAGAAATACTCATAGTTAAGCCATTTTGGGATGTAATCAGGGCCAGATTATGGATGGTTATCCCTAGTGCTGACTTAAAGATCTATATTTGAGATTGAATAATTTTTACAAAAATTGTTGCTACAAAAATTATTGCTTCTTTCCTTTCAACGGCATTATCTGATTTTTAGATCATAGTTTTTGACAGCAGAAGATGGATTTTTGTAAGTAACTTTATTGTCAGTAAAAAAAAAAAACAAAAAAACCCCAAGGTTTAAGAACCTTTTTGGGGCCTCCAACTTCTAAATATATTTTTAAATTATCTTCCTGAACACTTAGTTGTTTCCCTTTTTTCCACCTAATAATAAGCAGAAAAGTCTTTACAGTTACACCTTTCAAATTAGTTAATCCAAATCAAACTCAACCAAACCTCGAATCCTTTCAAGAAGGCCACTCTAAAATATTCTAAGTCTACATAGACAAGTTAATTTTTCATGTACTTAAAGTCTGTCAGGCCAGTGATATGAAACATGACTAATAACGCCTGCTTGATAAATGTGGGGAAAATGCCAGTGTTCTGTGTGATATCCAGTCAAAAATAAGTTTGTTCTGAGTCCCTAACCCAGCTTGAATTCTGATATTTCTGAGGAGGCTTGGTGAGTGTGTTGGTTTTCACCAGGTAAAGCTAATTTTTTTCACAGTAAGTGGGGTGCTATGCTTTGGACTTGTGCTCTATACAGGATTGGTAGCACAGGGATGTTTTCCTTGTTGTTGAGCAGTGCTTACACAGAACCACTGCCTTTCTTGTCTCTCACTTCTACTCTTCCAGTTCTCTCCCCCATCCCACCCAGAGGGGAGTGAGTGAAGGTCTGGGGCGTCTTGGCTGTTGGTTGAACCACGAAAGCAGGGGATCTCCAAGCATAGGCTATAGAGAGAGCCACTTTAGAGTATCAATGGATGGATGAAAGCTTGACATGAAATGAAGGGACAAGCTTAGTGATTCAGAATAAAAAGTAAAACTTCTTTTAAAAAAGGCTGTCAAATATTTTGACTTCGTTGCTCTGCATGTATAAAAAAATAATCTGAGTATCAGACAAGACTTTGTATCTATAGAATCAAGATAAAAAGGATCACCAGACTACCAACGCAAGAGAAAACAGCTAAGCAGGATTATTTACACTAAGATTGGGATAGCCTGCAATGACCTGAATCTGTGTTAAAATAAATACTTTTTTAAATGTTTGTTTGCTAAAAGGCATTTCAGTCTCATCCTAAGGAAAAACACCACACTATTATGCAATCATTTTGGCAGCTAGCTGAGTGTGTTATAATGGTTTGACTGGACCTTTGTACATATATAACACATTTATGAAATAGAAGACAGTCTTTGGTTTTTCCCTGTGACTAGGAGAGAAATCCTTGAAAGGAAAAGTGTTGAGTAGTTTGCCCATGAAAAGACTCAGAAGCTTCATAATTCAAAAATGGTTTGCATTCTGATTTACTAAACATATGAAACTTCTTACTTTAAATCTTTCCCCTTTTTACTCAAAAATGATATTGTTTGATGTTATCTCCTGAAAAACAGGTAAACCATGTGGTGAAGCTTTACCAGTTCAATTTAACAAATGATTTGAAATATGAAATTATATTTAGAATCAAATTTACCCTCTTACTGTAACTAGAACATATCTTATGAACTACTTACATCTCATTTAGATGACTGGCAAATATAAAGTATAAGAAGTTTTGGCATCTGTGCAATGATGAACAGGTTGTACATTTGAAAGCACGAGAAAATAGCCTGATTAATCCAAAGCCAAATTTGTCACTGTTGAGATGGAGTTAAACAGTGTTTGCATCATAAGCTTTTTTATCATGACAGCTTTATTTCCAGCACTTAACTCATTATGTCAACCCATGTCTTCTAATTCTATTTTGGGACTTGAAGAGGTAATAGAACTCTCAATGTTCTGCAGAAGAGTAATTTTCACTTGAAGAAAGTTTGGCCTAAGTCATGATGTTTGGCTCCACAAGTATCCTATTATAATCCAGTTTTATCACAAGAGAAATCCTTCTGAAATTACTCCTTTCGAAATGTAGATTGTCAGATTTAAGCTCTAATGTGCTCCTTAATGCTAACTCTCAGGAAGAAAATAAAGCTGAATGATTCAGGTAATAAGTTTTTCAAAAACCAGACTAGTCCTTAAAATAACTGTTGCTTGACTGATGGAACAGGAGATGGCCAGTGTGTAATACATAGTCGCACTGTTCTTTTCATGCAAAAGCACCTTTACAATAAAGGATGCTGAATAGAAACACTCTGAAAGGCCAATAGTTCCTGCTATTTAAAAGGAAAACATCAGCGTGTCTATTATTTGTGCTCAGCAAGCTTTCTACTCCCTTTTATATTTTCTTTAGGTACGAACGCTGTTTTGCAGTGGAGCTGTTCAGCAGACCCAGGGGAGACAAATGTCAGTTTTCCAGATGGCAAACTGCCAGCTTGTTGATGCCAGGCTGAAAGGCACTGAGGGAATTCATTCTGTTGCAGAAGCAAAAGAACGCCGCTTCCTAACACACCTTGTGTACATGCTTGCTTCTCAACAGCTGATGCAGTAGCCAGAAAAGCTTCAGTAGCCCTCTTCAAATGGCTATTTGGATAGTGTCAGGTTTCTACATGTCCCCAGCATCTGTTTAAAGTTTTTTCTAACTTAGAAAAAAGAAACATCCATCTTTTGGGAAGCAAGAATTAAAGCTTAAAACCTATCTCTGTCAAAATGACTTGTTTTCAGCTTCGAGTAAGCCACCTCTCATAAAATGCTACCTAAAGTTATTAGGTCAGATGTCTGTTTAATAATGTTATGCACTTTATACCTCTAGAGAGAAAAAGCTACTGTGCAAACATAAAATCTTGAGTGGAAAATTACTTATCTATCATTATTAATAAATTCTAGTATGGTATATTTATTAAGATTGCAAGTTATTAGAGTGCCATTGGGGAGAGCCTGGTCTGAAACACACCCCACAACACCTCATTAGGTATTCTAATGTAAATTTAAAATGCTGGGATACATCTGATCCATTAGTTCTGGTATAGTATGAAGGGATCTCGCAATTCAATGACTATCACATGTTGGAGGACTTTCTAATTTAGGAAAACAATTTTTTTAGAAACATATAAATAATTGATTTTGCATAAAAGAACAAATCATTTTGATTTTAACAAATCTGACAAATTTAATTCAATACTTTCTGTGGAAAGTGCAGCTCCATATGTGCTAACGTCCTTTGTCATAAGAGGTAAATATGTTCTCTTTCTGTCTGAGTGGAGTCTGTCAAAGAATAAAACACTTTCACAGATAAAAAGTTAACAGAGGTGATATAGTTGCTTCTTGCATTAGTTACCTGCCCTTCTAATTCTAAGTGCATGGAGAAGACTTATAAAACACCTTAAAATGCCTTGACATCTATCTTGCACTGTCAGAGCGTCTTGTCCAAGAAGGACAGGATTCATAGAGGGCAGCCAAGTCTCCTCTTGATCTTTCCTTTACTTTCCTACAAACAGAAGATATTAAGCATGGTGCTGATTTCAGCACTGCTAGCTTGAAGGTTATTTTGAAAATATTTAGATAAGTACAATGTATTTTGTCTTTCAGCAAAAAATCCTGGAGAAAGTACAGAAACAACGCTTGGAGAGAGGCGTGAGCCAGTGATGGATGCAAGTGGCTGGCACAATACATCTGCCCTCCTGATTACCTCTATCCTCAGCCAGTTCCTGTTGGATCTCTTTCAATGTGTGCAAAGAGGTTTACACAAGAGCTATTTTCATAGCAGTGGAAAATGTTCTACCTCATGGTCTCTTACTTTTTAATTTTAATCCATGTAATGTCAGGAAGATGTGAAGTTGAGCAATGTAAGAAGGTTTTAATGAAAATAAAGTAAAATGAAAAATGCAAAAATTTTGTTACAAGACATTTTCTTAAAATTGCATTCATACACTCGAACTCACTAATTCCTCCAAATCTTATTTATCAGTAAAGATGCAAAAAGGACATTTTTACTTCAGCTTACTCTATTAATTAATTAATTAGTAATTTAATTGCAAATAAAACTCCAAATGAAACAATAATTTATTACATACAAAATTAATTTTGAAGTGGATGTAATTCAGATGCCAGCAAAAAAATATTATGATATTCAGATGCTTAACATGATATTGTGTTAATGTCTATTCACACATGATGGCAATTACTAGTTTGTATTCAGAAAAGATCATTTACACACATTCGTTCATGTTTGTTCATGCATAAGGTTCATTGCAGCTTTTTCAGCTGTAATTACAATTCGATCTCCCTTTGTCATATAGGGACTATTCAGAATGGTTTCATTACTCTATGACCCAGTAATGGTCATTTGGAACTTTTTTTGGTTGGTATCCAACCAACATGTCCAAAAAATAGCACGATGTTATTATTTAAAATCAACTTTAATGGCATTTCTGATCTAATCAAGGCAAAAAAAAAAAAAAACCAAAAAAAAAACCCAACAATCTGTATTAGTCTGGAAGAACAATTTTGAATGGTTTTGAAAAGTGGTAGCACTTTGACTAGGGATACTTGAAAAAGTCAGCTTAATTTTTTCATCTCTGTTGAGCACATCGTGTATTTTGTTCTACAGGCAATCAACTGCATTTTGTAATGTTAGAATGTACTATCCATTGTTTTTTGCCAGTAAATGATTAATTATTTATTTCTAGCAGACACATGACCAGCTGAACAGCAAACTCCTCACTTGAATACTAGAAAAAAACCTTTTGATATTTAATCAAGGAGGAAATAAAATACATGTTTAATTGTTATTCAATTTGCTAGCTTGCTATTTTGCTGCAAGAAGGCTCTGCTGTTTCAGCCTGTTTCTTGAGATGTAAAGGTGCTCTTTCATAAACTACACAAGCATTTTTATCTACCCTTTCTAGGTTGCTAAAACATGCTAACAGCTGTAGTATCAGAAAGCTCTCTGTACTGCTTCAGTCATGGTGAGTAGCATCTATCACACATTTGTTCCCTTCATCCACTGGAGGAGAAGTGTTTTGGTATGGACTTTACAAATGCATGCACACCGCTTTTGAAAATTAATTTGCATCTTCCTTATGATGTAATTTTAATGTCATAGATACGACCTTCCTCTCAGATGGAAGTTAAATGACACAGTAACAGCTGGTAGCCTGGGAAAGGTGAGTCAAATTATTTAAAAGAGCAGCAATAGATGACCTAATGAAACATGGGCAACAGCCCTGTACTGGTACTTGAACCTCTTTGCACCTTTTTGCAACTTATTTTACTAGAAGTCACTAAATATAGAAATATTCATCATGTTTGTAAAAATTTTATTTTTCTCAAGTCTTTTCAGGTAACTGCAGGTAGAATTAAATTATCACAATGAAGTATTTAATACTTATTATGCTTTTCTTGGTTGTTTTAAATGAGAAGGGCAAAAGGTAAAAAAACTCTAGAACACCGGGAGATTAGAACTGCTGCCAGTTTACAGTTTTCTTTTCCGTATAGTTTTTTCTTTCATTATTATTATGTCATTCTTATAAAATCTGCTTTTCTGGTCTAACTTGCTTCCTGTTAGAGTTGCAAAAGGCCCAGTTCACAGGTGAATGCTGCCCCAGCTGCTCAAAGTATCCTACTCTCTGCAGTAATCACTTAATTGATATTAAAAACCAGGATAGAATTTGATGGCTCCCAAGAGAATTATGTTCCTCAGAGCTTGTAAAACCCCAGAAAACTGAACTTTTGCATTTGAATGTAGGTTAAAACGTCAAACAAAACTTTCCAAATTACTGCCAGAAATATAAGGATGTACTGCACCGTGGGATCGTAACCCTGAATTCAACATGCAGGCGAAGTTAGTTCTCAGTATTTTTCAGGCTTTCAAGAAAGGTCTGCTGAATCCAGCACAACTAATGCTTCATGTTAGATTTGTCTGCAAATTCCCCTGCTAACAGTTCTTCTGGGACCTCTAATAGATATTCTCTGCCAAATGCTGTTATGCAATATTTGAAGCCTTGCCGAAGTCTTCACGTACTGCTTGAGTGAGGAGTAGTGTGGAGCTATACAGAGCTCTTGGGCTTTGCTTGGCCTCTTCATCCTCCCCCAGGGGAAGAAGCAGGAAGGGAAACTCCCTCACACTCATTTGTCTGTTTCCCTCTTTCCAGTGAACTTGACACCCTTTCACACAACCAAAAGGGATGATTTGGGTTCAGAAAAGATCTCGCAGTCCCATCTTCCTGTGAGATGTCATCACAATAAGGTAAATAGGAATTAAGTGCGGCAAGTAAACAGAGACTGAATTTTGTCCCCTCCGTCTGTCAAACATCAGCTCCTTAAAAGGGACAGCACTGAGGGAGATGAAGGCTTCTAAGCCTGGTGATGGATATTTCCTTTTTTTTTGGTTTTGGCTCTGACTCCATTGCGCACTGCGGGGTAAGACACCTCTGGGAGGTGGCTGTTGTTTTTCTGCCAATTCTCATTTCTCTTGCTTCCAAAGGTGGGAATTGGAAAAGCTTCCCTCAGCTTCCCTGTAGTGAGGAACACCTTTTACACACACAGCACGAGGGTATGAGGCTCCATAATTGCTCTGCTGAACATCATTTATGCTCACCAGACATACATGTGCATACATGCACACACACATCCGTCCTCTCTCACTACATAGGAAAAAATCACAAGAGCATACTATATAAAAAATTGCAACTTTCATTTGAATTCTTTTAAATTAATTGACCTCTTCTTTAGATAGTTTAAATTCTGACTTCAGTGGGACCTGCTGTTATGTTTTTTTATGTCCAGTCTATTTTTCTATGACTGTTGAGGAATTTTGAATTTTCATTTCTTAAATTTGTGTGTTTTCTCAGTATCATGATAGCTACTTCTTTTCTGGATATCTTTTAGTGCAGAAATACAGGACAGAGAATCTTCTGCTTTATTCTGGGATATGGCTGTGGATGTTGTACATGCATAATAATCCAACCCTGTTTTTCTACCAGCCACTCCTTCGTCTCACCCTCATCTCACACACTGAATTATTTTCACAGCAGCTGTTCTTGATAACACTTAAAAAGTGATTATATCTGTTGTCAGTTTGGGCAAATTATTAACATCAAAGTTAGCAGCAGGCTTCTTGACATTAAATTTCAAGATTTCCACTAGCAAAGAAGGAGAGAAGAGTGGGTGGAGGGAAATGTGTGGAGTGGGGCTGGTTGGGGGGAAACTATGACTATAAAAATGAAAATTAATTGATAAGAAAATTTCAGCTTGTATTAGGGATACTTTTTTGTTTTCTGTCGTGTTTCCATTACACAAATTGTAATTTCATCAAGGAACACAGAGGGGGGTAAGACCCAAAGCCTAGCCTGTGCGGAGGCGCAGAGGGGTTAGGAAAATTAATACCTTTTTAAACGTCTCTTTTTAACTTGAGCCTTAGCTGCTACAGTGAGCTAATACAGTCACCTCTTGTTTAACAACAGCTTGCTGTTATTATGGGTTATTCAGAAAAGAGTTTCATGACTGATTTCATAAAGCAAGAATTTATTGAATTCTAAGAGATGAACGATGAAGATAAATTGGGATGTGTCTAAATGAAATTAAAAATTATTACTTGTACAAAATTTAGAGTGTGCCTGGCTGTACCACCAAATTTGCAGTTAACACTGCTAGGAATTAAAGGTATGTAACTGATAAAGATGGATGTCTCATTTTCTTGGTTCCAACCTGTGCCATTTAAAATAAATATTATAATAATTGATCTCTGGGAATGATGTGCATGTGCTAAATGACGCTTGATGTATGACACCAACTTCCTGATCCTGACACTAATGGATGAGCTTATTCTTCCTATAATGAAAAGTTGGTCAAAGTTTCAATTACGCCTATCGTACCTTCACGGACAAAGCACGATGAAAATAAATTCGACACTATCCAGCTACCGCCAACCTCGCATTAGCATAGACCCAAAAAGAGATTTAATCGAAACTCTGTGAGAGTGAAATGGGCACCATTTGATATTAAGTCCTGAATATATTACTCTGTCGCATTAAATGTGAAATGCACACTTCTTTTTATTTCAGAGCATTTGTTGTTACATTACCTCCTCTGGAATCAATTGAACCATAAGTAGGATTCATGCAGAGTCATAAAGCACCCTGGGGAAACCCACAGGAAAAAATTCTACAGCAGAAAGGAAAAATTCCTTGCTTCCTCATCCACAGCTTGAGGAACAGAAACATAAAATCTACAGTACACAATTTTCTGGTACCAGGAAACACTATGAGGGAGGGTTTCACCCATTTTTTTCACCACAGGTTACTAATTATTTATACATTTTCAGGGTAAACTGAGAAGATGATGTCATGTTTGTAGTAATGGAATTTTCCCAACAGAAAAAGTGGAATTTATGGAGGAATTTTATAGATCTATCCTTTTCCTTCCCTTCAGGAAGCAATGTAAAAAAAAAGGAAATTCAAGGATTGCAAGCAAGACATGGAATTGAGTAAGGGTTTTTCCTAAATGATTTTAGAAACCAGCTTCTGCAAGACATTTCATGGCCATTCCAGGTATTTTCCATTTATATCTGATGTAATTATGGGTACTTCCTTATCTTTATAAACACCTTATTCTTTGGGGGGTTTTCACAGGAGTTACAAATTACAGGTAATTTGAGCTAACCCTTCTCAAGAGATGTATTTGAACAAGTACTCTCTCCAGGCCTTTCACAGAGCTGGGCAGGAACTGGTGGTAGGAAGTAACTGAGTGTCAATAACCAAACCACATGGCAGAGTTTTTCAGAAATAAATCTCAGTTTGGGATGCAACATTTTTGTCATTAGTGCATCTTAGGCAGGGATTTCCATTACAATGCCTGCAAGAGTTTCCCTTGATCAGTAAAGGTCATTATTACACTCAGTAATCTAATAGAGAGAAATAAAAAGTGTAAAGAGGTTGTTTTCTAAGGTTAGTTTCCTCTCTACTCTCTTTTATACCTGAAATGCAAGATAAGTACATTCTGTTTGAAGGATTTTAAATGCTTTCCTGTCTGTATGAAGTAGCAATATCTCTTCTCAGACTTTCCTTTCTCTATACTGAATTCTTAATCAGGCTTAAGGAAATTAATAATGCCTCTCTGGATTTCTACCGAAGTTTCAGTTTGCACACACCAAGCCAAGGCCTCTTTTTCAACCTATGAATAATAATAATTTGTTGTATTTCATTTAACAACATGAATCAAAGAGTCTGTTCATTTGTAATTGATGCAAAATACCTCTACAATTTTTCATGTGTATTAAATCTACAAGGTTAATTTATATATTCAATTACACTCATAATAGTAAAAAAAATTCAATACAGCTCAGAAATCACATCTTCTCCCTAGCATGGCATAAGAATTCTTCATATACTGAGATTTTATGGAGTTTATTTTCAGAACGTGCTCATCAGACCCTAGGTCTAACTGCACTTGAAAACTGCTGCACCATTTCAGTCAGATGGTTCTTCAAAATGACTAAAAATTAAATTGTAGAAGGCATGAGGATGAATTTGACTTGGAACTGAGTTGGTCCTTTTTTCAATAGTACTGTTCCTTTCTGCCTAATTTAATGAATTTTACATTTTCAATGTGCTGCAAATTTACTATTTTAAAGAATTTTTTTAGTGCTCACATCTCTCAAAAGATAAAATATTCCATAAGTAAAAACATATTTATTTGATATATCCAGACCTTGGGATCATGGTGTGATGCATTGAATGTTTTGTTCAGCCACATAATGGCTAAACAGTGTATACATTTATATCATATTTAGTAAATCTGTTTTTAGAAGAATTGGTAAACAATCTATTATTTTCAAATTATTTTCCAGGTTAAAAAATAGTCAGGTACAGATATAGTTAGCACATTTTCAAGCAATTTTTTTTAGAAGTGGCTAATTTTAATCTTGGTAGTTAGTATTCAAAAGATAACACTGCAAGAGATGTTAATATCCACAAAACAAGATCACAGAAAGGGTTGATGTCTGTAGAAGTGAAATTCACATCAGATCCTGCGTATAAAAACACAAGTAAAATCGTGGAGCAATCAATTTTTACGAAGACTGTGAAATCTGTCTGATGGAATCAATAATTTCAGTTTTATGGTATCTGACATTTCTATTAAAAATTTAACCAATCTAATGTACAGAAAATGTAGTGTATTCAAGAAATGAACCTGCTGAAATATAATTGAGAATTTTACAAAGAGTAATGTCTAATGGAAATCTGCTCAACAGTGACACAACTTCAAAATGAGCTGAAGGAGGCATAGAATTACTCACATTAAGCAAGTATTTATCACCCCAAGAATATTTTAGCAAAGATAAAAATCCAATACGAATGAACATTTGACCTCTTAATATACTAAATCATTCCTTGATAGTGTTGCATTTCAGTTTGGTGCTCTAACCACAGTGCAGCAGTAAAGCATAGCTCTCTGTTTGGCACTCACACAGAGGATGAAGAGGTTAAATATTAGAAAACATATATGGTGAGATGGTGTTTATCGACATTGTACAAGCAGATGAAAAAATTTGCATGTTTGGTTTCTATTACTACAGGCCCAGATGGTAGCAAGATACTTTACTCTTAAACCATATAGAATATTAGGAGGCATTAATCAAAGTGGCAATATACAGGAAACAAAGAACATAATCTTCTGATAAAGAATGAATAAAACCCTGAACAAAAGCCAGCAAGAGCCCTAGCATAAGCCCTGCTTCTAAATCTAATAATAATGGGATTTAACAGCCAAAAATACCCAGTCTCTCAAGCCATACAGGCTTCCTATGTGTGGACTAACATGTAGGACAACAGAGTTGTTTAGATGCAAAAGAAAACTGGCGACTGAATTAGTGTCTCCCATGCAATGAGATCTCCCTGTGAAATACATGTCTGTCTGTCCCTGGAAATGTACATGGGGGACACATGTAGCCTGACCCTGCAGCATCACTGTTAGACATTATGCAAGAGGCTGTCAGAAGCTGAACTGGAACTTACAGGAAGAACTTACAAATTATGTTTGTAAAACATTATTCTGTATATAGATACTTTGAGATGAGGAAGCGCTGTTTTCACAACTTGCACGGTAAATACATGAAATATCAAAGTTGTATCTAAAAAATGTATGCTTAAATGGCTTAAATGCTAATTTGAAATCAAGCTTAGGATGGTGACCAAAGTACAGGACTCTGACTACAGAACCTGTTTTATAATTAGCATTGCCCCAGGAAGGTGATGTGTACAGCCAGTTATTATGGGAGAAACAGAGCACACCATGCCATGCCATGCCATGCCATGACATATTACTTCATTTCTAAGCTTTCCTCGTCTCAATCTTTTGTTTTACTCTGCCATGTTAAATGAAAGGATTATGAAGTTTGGGTCCTTTTCTTCCTCTGGAAGTCAGAAAAGGGACCATATTTTTGTTTCTAGAAAGATGGTAGTAAAAGAAACTCCATAGGTTTAGAAGATGGGTATTCTCAACATATGTATATATATATATATATGTATATATATATAATGCAAGGAGCTCAGATGAACTGAATTTTTTTTCAACCTTGTCAAAAAAAATTATCTGAAATTTCAGTTATTTGCGAACATTCTCATTAGAATTAACCAAGCTAATTAGCTTAATAGGAGAATCAAAATAATCCAATGTGGCATGCACAGAATCAAAACTTTTTAACAAAGTCTGAGAAAAAAAGGCCAGATATTTTCCCCTGAAATTGTCTGAAAACCTAACAGCAGCTCAGAAAAACCCAACAACAGCAGCAAGAAAAAACTTCCAGTAAGTTCTTCTCATATAAAATTGTCTTCCATCACAGAAGTATCAGAATGAGAATAGTAATGTTATTCTTGCTAGACTTTTTTATGGCACAGAAAATAAATATTAATGATTTTTGGAGTTTTTTCTTTACTTTTAAAGCTATATTAAATAATAAACAATACTTTTGTTTAAAATTAACAATAATGAATTACAGAAGCAGAAATCAATTTTCTGCAACCCATGCAAATAAAACAAACAAAACAAAGGGTTTCTCCAAAATTATAAATGAGTTAATGTCTTGCCTATATACACAAATAACTGAACAAAAAACCATGAAAAGTTCCTCCAGTTAACAAAAAACCATGAAAAGTTCCTCCAGTTAGGAAACAAATACTGAAAAATAAGTATAGGAATGATTTAGTGCAATATTGAAATATTCTGTCTTGTTGGCTACTTGTGTTTTATGTAAACTAATTTTGGGTGGAAAAAAATGAATTTTAGATCAAATACTCAGGAATCAATTCTGATCTTGGTATTACTCAGATGTATTGAATAAAGTTTTTTTTCCTTTTTTTTCTTCCTCTGTCAGTCCCCATTTCTGTCCCTCCCCCCACCCACCCCATTCCAAATAACACAAGATCTCCTCAAAAGATGGACAGGTGAAGTCTTCCTCTTATTTGCGGAGTTTTACACTTATAGAAAAGGAAAGAGGGTCACTTTCTGATGGTAATTCCTCTTTGTCATGTTCAGGAAGCTCTGAAAGAGGAGTAATCCACTGAGCGAAAGGTCATAACATCAAAACAGTGTGCAGTGGTCAACTACACATTATGTGGTGGTTGGTCTCATGGGACACATGCTACCCAGCTACCAGTTGCTTATTTTGCAGCAGAGCATTCCACTGGGATTTGCCAAATCAGTGAGGCGAACGGCTGACACCTGCGAGCCACAGCATGAAGGAACTCAGTCTGCTGTGATTTACAGGGTCACCATAAATCTCACTGTCACAGAAAGGTAAAACTATCCGTGATTTAAAAAGCTTGAGGTATACAGGAGAAACTTCTCAGACATAATCCTCTTCTACTGGATCAATACATCCCAAGATCTAACTCATTCAGACACGAATGCAAGCCTTGATCATCAACTTTTTTGTACTTTCAATGTCACTGGCATTGTTACCTATTTTGATCTCATATCTATTTTGTTCTTCAAAGATATCAAAGTAGCTCTGATCCCTGACTTATAAACTATAGATTTGGAGAAGCGTGGACTCTCAGCTAATCTCTCTACCATAATTTTTCAAGCAGCAAATTATGAACCCAAATGAGCTATATAGTCAGTGCCATGTTAAATTTCCTACAATATTCCATCATACAACCAATGTATACATTTCCAAAACTCTGTTTTCTGCAAGAAAGTTCCTATGTACCAAAAGAGTCTGGACTATCTTGATTGACAACATGACAATATAGAAGGAAAAAAAAAGAGAAGATTTGCAGAGATCCATCACTTAGAAGGTTTTATAGCTTTGGATATGCTGACACTGAATTATAATGCAGGGTAATCCTTTCAAAATGACAGAATGTCTCACTGCCAGGAAAAAATGGCTGAATGAATATGAAAAGTCTAAGGTGACAACAGTCTCCTTAATGAATACATGCTACCAGGTGGCAAATGTGACTTTAAAAAAATGGAGGATCCAGGTATTTACAGAAACATTACTACACCCAAAGATAGTTTGGACATAACATTACAGTCAGTATCTCTTTGGGGCAAAATGAGGTTAATTTTAGAGCCTTAAGTAAGGGTTGGAAGCCACAGCTCTACAGAGAAGAAAGTGTCTCTCAGACTCTCTGGTATTACATATCACACATCAAATGTGACTATAAGGGGGTGAAGCTGGGAGAGAAAGTCTATGTGAAATTTTTAGACGGCTTAAATGTTTACTATGACTGAAACAAATAAGCTGTGGAAGATATTGATGAAACAAGTATTTCAAAGGTGTTCAACACACACTGTAATTCGTAGCCATCTCTCTAATGTGGAGTGATAGCATAGGCCCAAGTACTACGCAGATTTCCTCCCATGGTGTTACAGGGCTACAAAAACAATTCCTGTATATAATCTTTAAAAGGGATAGCAAATAAAAACTAGCATGGTTGTTTCAGCCCCGTTATGGGTGTGCAGCTTGTTTTTCAGATCCTTCCCTACTTCAGTGTTGTCAGTTTGAACTTTGCTCCACCTTTGTTTGATGTGCTGAATGTTTAATAAACCCAGTTATTAAATGGTAGACTTAAAATCTCCTTTTATACTCTCCCCTGTATTCTCCAAGTTGATAAAAAACTCCAGCTGATTTCTCTATGTTGATCACAAATTAATTCAGGGACACTTTCATGAAAGATATCACCACAGTATAAAATAGTTCTTGGTAGTTAGAAATACAGAATTTTGTCAACTCATCAGCTCTTTTCTCCTTGTTTGTGTCTTTTAATTCTGTTTGGCTGTGGGCTGGTTGATTTCTTCTTCACTACTGGTAATAATTATGGAGCTGCTTGTAGAAATATCCAATTATGCTCGAATGCTTTAGAGTTTGCTCCAGAAAAACTTGATGAATGTGACCTGATTCCCCAAAAATGTTTGCTTAATATCAGCCACTGATAAGCATGATATAATTATCTAGATTTCAAATACTGAGGATACCATCAGAAAATGACACTGGGCAATGTAGGCTTAGACAATAAATAGATATAAGTTGTACATATTTACAGTATCTCAGGGGAGAAAAAAAAAATCCCGTGGCATGGTTATTCATAGGTTTAGTTCAAAGAGAAAGAAATCAGTGAAGTTTCTAATTCTCGATTCCTTCTTTGCTAATCCCAGATCACAGCCATATTGGGAAAAATAATTACTCCTTTATAATCTATTTCCAGAATGCAGGACCTCAGGGAAAATTGCAGGCAAGACAAAAAAATACAAATAATTCCTGGAGTCTATGAACTAATGAATGTGATGTCCTCTAGAATTATGTCTCTTTGAGGTGCCTATGAAGACATGAGACTTGTTTGAAGGTTTTGTTGTGATTCTGGCACTTGTAAGTGTCCTTTGGCTCTATAGGACACTAACAGAGATTCTTTTTCATTCCTATTTATTTTCATACATTTTCTAGTACCATTAGTTATCTTTACAGCAGATTCTGCTTGTTCCAATTTGGTCAGAATTGAAAGAACAGACATGTGACACATGAATAGCCAGTTATAATCACATATACTGTTTATCCAAAGGAATTTAGGCTAAAAAGCAAAAAGGATTAAAAATAATGGGGAATATTTGGCAAAGACAGTGCATGAAGACTGAATGGAATTACACGCCTATGAGTAGGAGGAAATTTTTACTACCCACATATATTTGTCTTTTGATAGCTATGTGATCAGTTCAGTCTGTACATCTGGATATGTCTCTCAGATGTTCAAACTCATTAAAAGCTTCTCTTTAAATGAAGACTTGCTCTTCCTGTTGCATTATCTTTCCAGTAATAGAATTAGAATTAGAGGAGCAGCCTTCATTATTCCCAGCTGCCTTTTGCAGACTTTATCCCTACAAGGTATTCTCCTGTTTCCTAATTTTATTTGCAAAGAGTTTGAGTGATAGGACCTCCAGAATTTCCTTGGAGAGAGCATCACACAATCTAAATCATTACATTCTAAAGCATACTAAGACACTTCTTCTCCTCCTGTTCTGATACAAATTAGTCCTTCGTGAATTTAATAAAACTAAAATTGCCCCAGGTTTTTAGGAAGAATTCTGAACCTGCTTTTCATGAGGTCATGAGATCTTTTCTGCACGGTTTGTAACAGAAATGAAGAGGCCTAATTTCTGTCTCTGCATTAGAAGTGGCTACTCTCTATCATATTTCCAGAAGAAATAAAAAATAAATTTGACTGGTAATTATATTTTTTTTCCCATGCTAAATGTGTTCTCAGGAAAAGATAAACTCTCAGGAAAGGAATATTTGTTTTTGAGTGTAATGCACTTGGAACAAAACACAACCATTATTTTAACTATCTGGTGGCTGCTGAATGGGAAGCCACAAATATTCCCATAGTGCTGACTCTCAGTGTTTATGGCCCAAAGAATTTCCAGGAAGGTAAGAAATCATGAGAACAATTCTTCCAAAACAAAACCCCCAGACGCTCTGGGAATCTTCCTCTCACTGAGTCATCTGGAATTTAAGACATGGGTGGGAATCACAGCCCATACACTCTTAGAGCTGTATAACAGATCTATTCACTAGTGAAGAACAAGACACTAGAAAACTTTCGTGACCTTTGACTATGATTGAAATCTCATTTCAGCATTTTCCAAATGAAAACTTAATTTAATTAACAGAGGTTTAGGTTTAAACTTTCTTAAAAAACCAACCCAACCCATCCAAAACAAACAAACAAACACCCTGCCCAAAAACCCAAAACAAATCCCCAAAAACAAACAAACAAAAATCCAACAAAGAAAACCCTTTTCCTCTTAATTGCTATTTTTTAAAAGCCACTTTGAAAAAAAAATCCTTGGGAAATAGAAGCTATACTTTCTGATTAGTTCTTATGGATTCCAAGCAGTAGAACAAGTACAGAAAAAGCAGAAATTAATAGGAAACTTGGATCTAATTTTGAGATTGAAATATTGGCTAAAATTGAAATAAATGTACTTCAAATGCCTCCATAGTTCTACATTCTGACCCCATAGCAAAAGTACTCATGCACTTATGATACTTGCATTGCTTGTTAAAAAAGGAAATATTTGAAAATTGTGGGAAGGTAATATTTCCTGTTCAGTTTTGCAAAATTAATAAGTTTACAGAGTAGTATTTCAGAAAAGTATTTTAACATATTTAGCCTTTTGAAACTCATTCTTCACGATTACAGATTTCATTTCACATGGATATCGTGACCTTCAGAGCCTAGCATCTGTTTCCTTAATAGATTCTTTTCCGCTTAACACAGGTTTAATTTTGCTTTTCAACTAAGGCCTAGCTGTTGGCTAAGTCACCCACTCCCTTTTGAATGTGACTCTGTCTCCTGGCTCTTACCTGCAGCCATGATGGAAAGATTTTAGCTCCTGAAATGTGTGGTAGGGGCATGATAGCCATTAAGAAAAAAACATACAGGCTTGACAGAAGTCCTTTTGTATGTCCTTGGCAAATATTTGCAGAAAATGATATCACTTTATTTGTACACCACTCTCAACTGTGTTAGAAGTTTTATCTGTCAATTGGACTTAAACAAGCTTATTACAAGCTTTGTAATGCAGGGCCTGACAAAACAAACACAGATTTCCCTATATCTCATTAAACAATTAAAAAACAAATATAATCGTTAGCTATGAATCCATATTTATCCTGCCAATACTGCTCAAAATATGACTTCATTTGTGTTGGTGTCTGCAGTTTCTCAAGGCCCCTGTAACACACACCCCAACATGTTCTACATGTGTGCCAAATAATACTGCTTTTTGAAAGGTGGGAATGACACTACCACACTTAGGTGAGACTTTTAGGGGAACTGACAGGTAAGAGTTGTGTTCACTACACACAGCTACTAACATAACCCAGGAACAGACAGTTTATTCTAGACACCTTTTGCTTACACGTTAGTACATTTGTTGCATTGGCAGATTGATTTTTGCTGTTCTTTTGAATCTCAAACCTTTTGGTTCTGCAGGCTCCCTGAATTACACTAATAACTTTGAAAATTACAGAATAATTTTGCCTTACAATCTTTGACTATTTTTAGTGGAGACCATAAATTTTAAAAGACCTTTCTTAACAGAACTACAGAGCTGATCTAACCAGATTAGGACAACATGAGATTTATTTCAGGAATAACTGAAAGATATACCTAGACAGACATTGTGCTACTGACAGTCTTTCCTTCTTCTTCTTTAATTACCAAAGGAATTAACATATTATTTTCAAGATAACATAAGACCCCAAAGTTAAGTTACAGGAGAGCTTATACACTTTAAGGGAAAGAATTATATTTTTAATTTCGCTAAAAATAGTCTATATTTGAATAAAGATCAAGACGTCAGCTCTGAGGCAAGATTTTTGCTGACTTTGGGAATATGCTGAACTTCCAGGGGGTAATATTCTGCAGGCTTAGAGTGAAATCAGAAACAATTCAATAACTAGACAGCGAAGTCAAGAACAACAGTAATTCCAAATGTTTTCAAAAAATAAATCCTCCCATATACTATCCCCCTACTCATAACTCAACATTAAACAATGTATTCCTGATTCAATTTAAATACTACTAACTTTCAAAAAGCCCCTGGAAGTAATTTGTAACCACATCTCATACTCTCAGCTCTCTCTTTTGTGGTGCCAAACTAATCCTTACTCTGACCAAGCAATAAATAACATGATAATTGTGTTCAAATGTTTTCAGTGATGGTGTAAATCTAAAAAGAATGTGGAGCTTAAATTTCGTGTTTACAGTAACTAGTTGCTATATTCAGAAACAGCTCTGCTGATGGCCAAAGGCCTTTTAATGTGTTCCCAAAGCTTGTTGGAAAGAGTTATTTAAAAGGCTCCCAACTGTATATAATTGTGCTGAGCTAGTTTCAGCCTCTTGTCATAACTTCCTCCTAAAGACAAAAATAATTACTCAGAGAGTTCCCAATTGTGTCATAAGATTCAGGAATCCTGAACTGCAATTTCTGCTGGAGGATCCTCATGTAAAAACGCCAAGTTCAGACTGGACACGGAGAAACTTTTTCTTTTCTTTTTGTGAGAGTGGCTTGCAGAAAAGCTTAGCGAATGACTCTCTGAGAGGAAAATTCAGGAGTGGTGAACTGTGCTGGGCCTCTCCTGTGCACCTGCTTAGGCAGTTTGGTGGTAATGTAGGTGTGGTCCAAGAGCAGCTTCCCCTAGATCAGCACATGATTCACCACGACACTTTGCTCCCTTCTCTGGAGCTCCTCTGTTCTCACATCTTATGTGTCTCATCAGAATGTCCTCAGCATGCTGAGGCCTCAGTACTGAGCTGGCCGTGTTACATAGGGTGTCTGTGTCCACGGAATATTTTCACTGGGGGAAGATTACATATGTAGCCAAAGAAAGAACAGAGCTGACCTCCCCTCCAAACAGGAGCACTGCACGGCTTTGGCTTTCAGAGGCAACACGATGCCTCTGCTTCACCTTCCTCCACTTCTTTCTAAGTGAACAAACATCGATAGCTAAGCAACCATCCACATCAGAGCTTGGGTCAGTGCTCTCCAAACTCAGTACAGCTGGGACAGCATCAAAAGCACTGCTCACTAGCACATTGTGAGCTTGGGAAAGGTCAGAGCCAGCCCTGTAGGAGTTTGTAACCTCATTTTGGGAAAATGTCATCAACTGGCATAGTCAGTGTAGGTTCCTCAGAGTATGCTACCTGCTGAAGTCTTAAATTGTCTCCAACCCAGTTCAAATTTTAAAAACTTTATAAATTGTCTAACCTTTGATCATTTTCCACAGGGACAACAAAATGTGTGCACTTGACCCCCAAACACCTTCAAATCTTGTTTTCTAAAACCCAGGAGCGAACATGAAAGTACTTATATTTTAAGATAGGCAGGAGACTGAATTAACATCATTAATTCCTCTGTAAGAGGTAATAAAGCATTTAAGCAAAATTTTCACCAAACAGGTAAAACTGCTCTGATTTCATGACAGAAAAAGTGTAAGAATTATATACCCACATATATAAAATTTTTAAGGCTATGAGCAACTGAAAATAAACCCTTCTATTATAAAATGCTTGGCAGCTCTAATAATAGGTAGCGTTATCAGCTCTACCTGCAGTAATGTATGTGATATGCAAGTAGAAAAGATATATTTACTTACCCCAGTGAAACCAGGAGGGATTTTCAATACCTCCCATTACCATAGTGAATTGTTTTCTCAGAAGTGTCATTTCATTAGAGAAAGTAGTAGGAAACAATTTAAGGATTACTGTAATAGTACCCCCCATAATATTACTTACTGGCACCATACAATAGATTATATATTATTAAAATGTACTTTATTCTCCATCTGGATGTGAGCTGTATCTGCTGCAGGCATTGCTTTCATGCAGGACTGGTAGGGAAGACTCTAATGCTGAAGAGGTGACCCAAAAAAGGATAGGAAGTCTACAAATAAGCTCTTTCATTGTTATCATGGTCTGTACCTTTCCCAGTTGCTGTTTTCAGGGTGGAAATGTGTCAACAATGTTACTTCATGAAAGATTCTCCCAGAGAAAGCTTTTGGAGTGGTGAGCCCTGCTGGCTGCTTACGGGAGTTCACAAAAAGCTCTCTGAGTCCTCTCCAAACTGAAAATGTGTTTTTCATATGAGCTAGGATAATGAGACATAGCAAGATTGACTCTCTTAGTAGGAATGGGAAAAAAAGAGGCATAAAAGAGGCATCAATTTCAGACCACAAAAATAATTTAGGATATTCTATTGGAGATTGCATCTTTGTGTCAAACTGTGGATGAGGTGGCCGTGTCTTCTAAATTATGGGCATTGCATAGAAACAATGGCTTCATTTATTGCTCTGCTGTATGTGTGCTTACAGTGCTTGTAATTGAGGATGATTATGATTAATGATTCTAGTAATGTGTACTTTCAAACCAGCAGGACAGTGTAATTTGTATCAAATCTATTCAGTATCTCGTCAGGCGTTTTGCCGAGTTTAATCTTACCCCAGTACTTGCTGTAGAGGAAACCTCTGGAAGCTTCACAGCTGGCTCAAATAAAAAATTTCATGGTACTTTCACAGTGCACTCAAAAAAACCCCACAAACAAACAAACAAACAAAAAAACCCCCAAACCTTCCACAGGCTTCATCTCATCTGGATGGCTTGTACCCATCATACTTTAATATGACAGGGCCAAGATCTCTAGTACAGGAAACAGTTGTGTGTAGGATGCAAAACGAAAACAAAACATCTGTCTGTGAACAGTTGATGACATTTTCACAAGCAAAATTAAGTGTTTCTCGAGAATGGATTCACATTTCTTTTATTTTTGGAATAAAAAAACAAAGGCAATAAGTCAGGTATTCTATTCAAGAGGCAGAACTAACTTGCCAGGGCATTTTATTGCACATCTTTAAGCAAAAAGACTTCCTCATCTTACATTTTATATACAGACACAGTATATAGGCAACTCTAGAACCTCTTGGCTGTGGGTTACAAAGGAAGAACTGAGAAATTAGAGGCACATTTAAGAAGATTAAAAAAAGCAAGGCTGAAAAAGGATTTGAAGTTAACCAGAAATTTAACTGCTCTTTAACTTCAGGATTATATTCCCATCTTTTCTAACCACAGAAAATGTCATTATTGTGTCTATGTCTTTTGTTTCCTTAGGTTTTTTTGGTTTTGGTTTTTTTTTTTTTTTTGGGGGTGCCAGTCAATATTTTCATGTACAGTGGAGCCGATGACTCTATCAGCTTAACCAATTTGATCTGACACAGTGTCTATTATTGTACAGATGCTGGCTTTTATTCTGAAAGGTTGAGTATTTTCTCAGACTTACTGAATTGCTTATTGATTTCATAATTACCTGCTATTTGTGACTGCCTATGTTTTCTTGTCTTCTCTGTTTTGTTATGATCAGTTGTCAATTGGGCTCTTTTGTGATAGGTCTTGTAGATCAGCATGTGGCTCAAACAGCGAGATTTTCAAGGCTTTTAGGTATGAAGAAGCAAGCATGAAAATACTTTTAACTTGTACCACTTTCATAAGTCTTCAAAGGATTTCAGGCTTCTGGGATCTCTAGATTGTAGGATAAACCAGTGCATATTTACCTAATACTTTCTCTTTCTATAGGAATTGCAATTTCTCTTCTTTCCTGGATCCCACTATGAGACTCTGGCGGAAGACTTTGGGGAAAAACCCTCCTTCTCATGTCAACTGTGCCTTACTGCTACCACTGAAACCACAATTCATTGCTGGTGACTGCTGAACCACCACATCCTGCCATTCCATGCCTAGGGAATAAAAGGCAAGCTGCTCCCAGAGGTCCGTAATTTTATTTCAAATTTCAGTGAGTAGAATAGTCACAGGAGTCTTCCCTTCCACAGAAATTTCAGAATGTAAATGTAAAACGAAAGAAAATTCTAAACCTTGAAATAAAATGAGAAACCTATTACCATGGGAGTGCATAGCATAAACATAAGCATCTGATGTAGGTCTTTCACAAACAACTTGCTGCCTTGTCAAAGGGAGATGAATCAAATCTCACAAAGACTCTAAACTCCTCATGCATTTTCATAGTTGCAGCTGTAGCTTTCAAGGGTTCCATTTCAAAAGGGAAACAAGTCAGAACAGCTTACATACAAAAATATACAATGATCCTACAGCCCAGGAGGAGCTCTGATTTTGAGAAATGCTGTTGTATTCATTCACTAGATACCAATGTAAGTAGCTGCATTTCTTATCTGGGAAAAAATCCATGGTATTTCTAGTCCAAATAAAAGGTTATGCTATTATTACAAAGTATTAGTAGGGTTTGAGGTGAAAGATGAGCATTTGCTTTTACAGGTCAGAGGCCATAACTGGTAGGGACTAGTAGGTGTAAGCTATCAGACTGGAGCTGGAGACAGATTGCATCAATACCTCTCCACTGATTTCAGAAAATCTAGGAAATTTTAATAAAATTATGCTAATACATTTTAGGTGTATTTTAGATGTCTGTATTAAAAAGAGATATCTATTACATTTATAAACCACCAATAAAATGTGACTCACACTAGGCCTGTCTTATAGAAATGTGCTGCAACGGGCTAAAGGCAGATGTATCAAGCAATTCAACAGATGAACTCAGCAAAATTTCAAAATGTTGGGCAAACCACCTGTTGCAAGATTACAGAATCAACCATGCTGGTACTTCTTCAAGAACTAAAACACACAATGATTTCTTCTTAGGAAAAATTTTTTATTATAAGGATAGTGAGGCACTGAAACAGGTTGCTCAGAGAGGCTGTGAACTCCTCATCCCTGGAGGTGTAAAAGACCAGGCTGGATAGGACTTTAAGTAATCTGGTCTAGTGGAACATTCCCTGTCCATGGCAGGGAGGTTGGAACTAGATGACCTTCGAAGCCTCTTTCAACCCAAGCTATTCTATGATTCTCTGATTCTAAGATGTAATACCATATGACTACAAAATCTGATCACCACTGAATTTAAGACTGAAAATATTTTGGGTACCTGTTAATTTCTTCTTGCAGAACTTTTCAACTTGATGAATACAAGCAAACACACCCGGATAAATTTGCTAAACTAAAATCTGTTACTTTTTCTTTACCAGTGCAAAGCTGATGGACTCAAGGCTAGTGATAGTGGGTGCGCCTTGCCTCCCATGATGTGTCAAAACTTTTGCTTTGAGAAAGAAGTGATGACTTTTAAAAACTACTGACTGATTTGCATCACGGAAATTGAAATTCAGCTGTAGAGACTTGGTCACAGGTCATTAAATAACTAAACTGCAGCCCTTTCAGAAGTTTTCCAAATAGAATCAAAATCAACATATTTCTTATCTTAGATGAAACTTAAAATCCTTCATTTTGAGCCACTTGAACAAGAAAACCTGAAAAATTAATATCCCAACATATTTCAGGGAAAACAGACAAAAGGTAAATAAATTGTTGTAATGCTTTCCATTAATATAATGTGAAGAATCAACACTCTACTTACAAAGAAGATAAAACATGCAAAGCATCTGATGATGTCCTTTCGTGATTCCAGCCAATTCCTTTCACTAAGCTTTGAGGCCACGAGTAATTCCAATCATTTATGAATGAGTAATTTCACAGAGCGACCATTTCAATCTACCTTCAAGTTATGAAAAGTATCTACTCAGCAACTGTTCAATTGTGCAGTGTTGACACACTGCTGGCAGTAGGAACATTTGCTGACTTTCTGATTTTTTAAATGTGATGGGTGAGGATGCATAAACTTTGAGAAACAAAGGTTCTGCTTTATACTTCTTACTATTTCTGGAACTTCAGGAAAAAAGAACACTGAAGGTTACATTATTGTTTTCATAATTTTCCACATATTAACAGATGACATGTAATACAAAATCAGGTTACTTGATGTTTTATTCTGATTCTGTGCTCAAGTGAAGCATCATTTTATGCTTCAAAATAAAAAACCCCCCTTGATTTACCTTCATAAAGTAACTTCTATTAGCAAAATCATTTGTAGTAAATTGTGATTCATACCCAAAAAAAGGAATTATTGCAAAACAATATGCAACTCTACAGATGAGCAAGAAAAAGGGATGATTTATTACAGTAGGTGGGATATTCAGAACTTTCAGCAATGTCTTTTAAGAGTTATTTTTTATTCGGCTAAGTATTAAGAGAATTGTTATTTATTATCTAATGTAAGAGCTATTTTCCTTTCTTATTCATGACATAATAATCTGAAAACAGATTATTGACTAAGTTTCATTCTTGCAAGCCAGTATATATTTAGCCATGGTGGCCTTCTAACTTACCAAATACACTTTGGCTTGACTCTTGGGATTTAATTGAAATTTTCTTCTTCATGGGCTAGCCTTTTTTGATTTTGTGCAGTGTTAGCAGAATTGGGATTTTATAACTGCTGGAAATGGACTGAGTATATTAAAAGCAATTTCAGGCCATTAGACAAGATAATGATCTCAGTAAAGGGACTAACAGCAAGAGGAGACTTTGGATTTTGCAGCTTTAAAAATGCAAGATCATCCACTTGTGGTTGTTTTGAACAGGATTTAATTTCTGATTTTTCATGTAGCAGCGTTTGAATTCCAAGGATATTCATCTAATGTCCTTCAGCTGTTAGCCTTTAACTAGGATTTATCATGGTCATGTGTTCATCATAAGAACATTAGGGATCATTAAATAATTGAAGTAAGTCAAAGAACAGATTCAAGAATGAACTAAATAAAAATTTGTGATTTAGAGTGCTAATGTCTAATTTCCACACATTAAAAAAAAAAAACTGAAAAAAAATTGGCATGTTTCACATTTTTAATCATTCCTTTGAAGTTATAAACCTTCAAAGGTTTTTCACTTGGATTCCTTTTCTCTCTTATTTCAGGCTGGTGTTTTCCCAGCACAATATAGAGGTGGCATGGCACCACTGCAGAATATTGGTTTCCAAAGAATTTTATTAAGAGGACTCTGAAACTCTAAGGCAGTTGTGTTACTATTAAAGAAGTTACATGGTGTTTTATGGAGAGTCAGCATTTCCTCCTCCATGAAGAGAAAAGCTTCTGGGAAGATATTCCTTGGGTATTCTGTGTTCTTATGAGCCTGAGAGAGCAACCACAGTACAATAATGTCATTAAATACAGAATAAGACTAAACACATTTTCCTATTAGCATATTGTTCTTTTTTCTTCCAAAGCCAGCTGGTAACCTTTCATTGCCTGACGTCTACTACAGGGCAAACTGTAGAGAGTTGCTCTCTAACTGACACTGAGTCCCAAGCTCTGTGTATTCTGTGTATTCTTTCAGTAGGTAAGGATCAGAAGAGAAGACATTTTCCCAATACCACAAGCTGCTTTGTGAAAGTGATTGTTAGTAGAGGTTCTGATTTTAACCTGTACTGAAGACAGTCATGTTATAAATGCAAATTGCAATAATTTATGCTCTTTTTTTTTATTTTCCATTCCTAAATCCATAACCATTTTTCTCAACCTGAGTAGCAGTCCTTGCAGTTGTTGTGGCAGATTTTTTGTGTGTTAGATGTTCTTTTATAAGAACTTGACTAGAATTGCAGATGAAATTTCTAGTTTACGCAGGACTTGCGCTGGATGAAATGTGCAACATCCTGTAAAATTATCTAAATTTATGTATGTGCATATTTATGTGTGTATGCATGGATTCAAATATACTACAATTTCCTGACTACAAAGTATTTTTTCAGAGAACTAAGTCTACAACTTTATACAAACTTTTTTTCAAACATTGGAAAAACACACAGTAAGTTGAAAAAAAAATTAAAGACAGGAAGTAACTGATGTAGAAACAATTTGAAGTAGTTATTGCTTTTCTGCCTACAACTTATTCTTGTATTTTCCTTTTTGTCTATTCTTTGAGTAAAAAAAAAGTCATCAGGATACTGTGAAAATTCCTCTTAAATATAAAATATCCTATCACAAAATAAAAATGTAATAGAAACTGTTATTATTTTGTATACATTGACATGGATTTTTTAAGCAAACAGCAGAAGGATGATTTTTTGGGCTTGGGCAATTTACCACTGATGCAGAGTTCCTGTGGTGCGACTTGATCACCAGCTCCTCATAACTCCCGAGAGCAAGGATAAAACAAGGCTGGGCATAGCAGGGCTGATCTTCAATCCACTGATCTTTGCACTATGTAAGTTATTCAGTAATAAGCCTAAAAGAGCCTAACAAGAGGTAGTGTCTATTTTTCCATCCATAATGTAAGAATCAGAGAATGAAAACGTGAAGCTAGCTATCCTACCTGGAATGTCCTACTTGCAAGGCAGCATTGGTTTGTCCCATCCAAAGGAGGATGTGACAAGAAGAGAAATAAATCCTTTCGTCTTTCTCTCATCTATCAATTTCTATACTATCAGATGAAGGCCACTTGAATTTTGGGATAATTAGCAAACCAAAAGAGTTAGCTGAATTTAGCATGATTAACCACATGCACAGACATTGTAAAAGTATTCTACATCAGCCTAGCAGCTGATCTTTGCCTCCTTGTGCCTCTGAAAGGTGTGTAAAACAGGCAGTGACAGAATGGTGTAGATGCTGTGAGTCATCCATTCTGATGGGGTTTGGGCTTGCATCAGTCATTGCCTTCCATGTCCTCTAGCCTCCCTACACCCTGAGTCCCTGGAGTCACCTCAAGGCTGCTTACAGTCCTGTGAGGTGACCAGGACACAAGGTTTTAGGTATATGTTGGCCAGTCTTCTTGTGCTGCTACTTGCATGTAGTAGGACATGCAAGTACATCCATTAAGGCAAAAAAGTGTTAAAGTTCATTTTCTTATTTTCTTTTTTTCCTTAACTTAAAATATTCATGCCAGTATAAACATACTAAAGATTTTTGAAACCATTGTCAAGATCCTGGTTTATTAATTTCTGTTTTCTGAGAAACAAAGATAATTTTTTGATGTTTTGTTCCTTTTAAAATCACCAGCTTTGGTGATTTTTTTCCTTTTCTTTATTAAGAACTTCTTAATTACTTCTTAATTAAAAGTTCTCAAACAATCACTGAATATTGTTTTTTCCTGTAAAATTTCTGGTTTTCAGTAAGTGACTTTTTTTTTCTCTATAAAACAGTGTGAGTAACACTGGAAGAGGGTATTAAATTATTTTATGGACTGAAAATGTATACCTTGCAAGTCAATTGAAAGAAGTCCAGTATTTTTAATTATTTCTTAGAACTGAACTTTCACTTTTTGGATCAGTTCCACTACTGTTTGGTTTTCCAGGTGGTTTGGCAAAGATATAGAGACATTTTTCAGTGGAGAAGGCTGTTGCATTAAAAAAAAAAAAAATTACAAGGCCTTTGGCAAGAAAAGAAAAGGTGATTAAGATGATAAAATTATCACTACTTCCCAAATTAATTTATGGGAAAAAAACCTAGAGATGAAAGTTTTAAGCTATGTACAGGAATTAATATCCAGCATCACCTACACTCTAGTAATTATTCATTTAACTTACAGTGAAAAAGAGTCACATAAAAGTCAATGTTATTACTCTTCTGCAGGCTTCTGAAAACAAGTGTAGTGCAATTCCTTTATAATATATTTTTAATGAGCAATTTGACCATTAGAAGATTTTATTTGTCTATTCAATTGCTGTTGTCTCCATAACTCCCTATTACTGCTTGAAAGTATAATGACAATGTAATCTATGAAAACTTGCCTGCATGAAAGAAAACCAGGAATCATACCTACAATATTTTGGTGGTCTATTGAAATATATATTTTTTATGAATCCCATGTATTTCTTCTTTCTGTTTCCCATTTAAACTTTTAGTATTATGTATTACTGATGTTATAAGTTCCTTGGGAGTGAAGTTGTATTTTGTTGTATCTTTATACAGTAGGAAGCACAACAGGCTATTTGTCTAAGGCTCCTAGACACAATAATAGTGGGAAATAAGATTTGTCATTGCCTGCTGTCCCATTGAAATACAAGAAAATTTATTCATACAATTTTATTTCATTTGTTTCTTCCTAAATAAAAGTTCAATACCACTCTAAGTCCATAGTGAATTCTATATGCCTGGCAAACACCCTAAATTTACAATAACGTTATTCATAATATCAAAATTACCAAGAGATTTTATGTCAGTGATATTTAAAGATCATTGTCTTGAAGCAATAATGTAGAATGAGATGCAACAGACTGTATGGATTGCAAATGCAACTGTATATAAATGTTTTATATCATGCATAGACATAACTGTTTGATCAGTGAGTATCTGCCATTAAAACTCAAATACAATTATTGACACTGGTGTCTGCAGGCTTGTCATGTAGATCAGGCATTCTGCCAGCATTTTGTTAACAACTTTATACATAATTGGTAGGGGTTTAGGTTTATGGCTTTTCTTTTTGCTTAATATAGGATTATATGGTCAGGTATTCAAAATAAATGAGATTCAAGATGCTGTTGTTGAATACCAACAGTTCTTTCCAAAAGTGAAAACTCTAGTCCTAATCTTTGTAATAGATTGAACTTGAGTTGATTGACGGGCTTTTGGGCCAATCGCTTTTGCAATTCTGCATATAAAAAGCCCATGCAAGTGCGGGAGATTTCTCTTTTGTTTTCTTGCCTCAAGGGCTGAGGGGTGGCTGAACGAGAGGGCCACAGGCCACAGTCCAGGGCAGGCCATCTCACCCTCGACCCGCCCCCGACCCCTCGGCATGGCAGTAGCACGGGGCCGGTCCTTTCCCCCCAGCAGAGAGCTGTCCCTGTTCCGCAGACAGCCTGTAACCAAAGCCATGTGGCCGAGATGATCTGAAGCCGCCAAGACCCTGCACAGGCAGGGCAGGCAGGACACTCTTGCATCCACCACAGCTCTCGCCAAAGCCAAATAAACACCACACATCGCAGCTGATAAAAACACCTTTCCTTTCAAGTCAGCGAGGAAAGAAGAGAAAAGTAAAGTCACATGGAACAAAGCTGAACATGGTGACCCCAAGGTCAGAAACAGAGGGGAACGGAGGAGATCACGTGGGAAGGCAGCTATACGGTGACGGGAAAATAGGGCTGTTGCGCTTTTTGGTGCGAAGCCTAAAAATTCTTCCTATAAAGCCATAAAAAGGACTTTAATTCATTTGGAAAACTTGGGGAGATGGGAAATTCTTCTACATCCTGTGACTTTAAAGAAAAACCCATGCGAGGCCATATAGAAGTTGTGAGAAGCTGTTACAAAAGTGGTCCGTGCCAGGCCACAATAGACGTTATAAGAAGGTGTTAGAGACTTGAAGCAGAGAACTTTTGTTTTCAGGCTGAGATAACTCATCCTTAAAATATTAAAACCCCATTTTCTCCTGTGATCCATGACTTGGCAGTGTAGGAAAACTGCGAAAGATTCATGGGAGAGATACGTTTTTCCGTTCAACAGATTGTTTTCTCTGGGCGGACTGTTAGTTTGTGAAAACTCTGTGGCACAGTAGAAGAACCTCTTTCCCTTAAGCATAAAAAGACTCTTAGAAAAAGTGCAACTCTGACCAAGATGCCATGTTCTTGTTTTGTTTTCACTTGTGAAAAGTTTATAGTAAAGGAGGAGGCATTGGGAAAGCAAAGTGTTTAAAGGTTTGCTTTAATTTCTTATGATTTCTTTTTTTTCATTCTGTTAGTAATAAACTTTCCTTTATATTGCAACTGTTTGTGGACCTTGTTTTGCCACAAAGTTTCTTTACATTTTCCTCAGTAAGTCCACATTCCCCTTATGCACATAGTTGGATTTCGTGTGTTTGGCATTTAAACCAGCGTCAAACCACGACAATATTTTACCCAGAACTAAAAAACTATTTTTTTCCTGAATAAAATTTTCTGATTTTTAAAAGAACTCCTGGATACTCTGTTTTCTATATGACCATTGCTTACATATAATCAGACACATATGCAATTCTTTTCAAAATCTTCATTTACATAAAAATTATGGATTTGTTTCACTTAGTGTTAAATTTCTAAAGATATTTTATCAAGCATAGCCATTAGTACATTATTGTGAAGACAGAAAAATGTAGATGGTGTTTCCAGAAAGCAAATTTCAAGTGGAAATTTTGCACATAAGAGATGAAAATGAAAACATAAAATTGAAGTTCATATAGCTGAGTTGGCCACTTGTAACAGATTGAGTTTTGATGCATAATATCACTCAATGTTTTATCAGCTTTGCCCATCTTTTCTGCTAAATAAAAATATGTTTTCTTAGGGCTATTCACTTTGAAGTTTTTTTTAATATGTCTATTTTTCTTAGATTTATGTAAAAAATATATTTTTACTTTGCATTTCTTTCTCCCCAAACACTGTTTTTACAAGGATATCTGGAGACATATTTTCCAGAAGAGTTTTTCCTCCAGCTGACTTTGTCAGAAGAGATATTTCTCAAAAGAGTTGGATTTTTTTGTCTGATTCAGTGGTAAACTGAATGTCATCACAGGATTTTCTTCCCCTTGCTGCTCCAATCCTCCAACAATTCCCTGGTGATAAATCCATTCTAACACTGGCTCTCTGGTACAACCAGTACTTGCTTAAGTAACACTAGGAGAAAGGTGGGTTTTGCACAGGTTGCAAGTGGGTTTAACCTGCAAAATGATAACTATTCAGTTTTTACTTGGCAAGGATCTTTTTCCAGATCTTCCTTCACCTGGTCCAAAGGTTATTGCCAGAAACCATCTGCACTTGTGAGGTACAAACCAAATGGTTCATTGAAGCTTCACCTTATGTGGCATCCGGGAAATTTTTAACAGATTGAACCTTTCCAGAAATACGAAATGATATAATTTGGGGGGAATATCATGTTCTTCCTGGCTGCTCTGCCATGCAGTCCTGATACAGGACTTTTTTTAACTTTGCAGGATGATTTCATATGAATTTCTAGCATATGCTCATATTGAGACATTTTTAGTTGATACAGATATTAACCTTCAATGAATGCAGTCCCATTGTTTCTAATGAGAAGTGGAAATACCTACCCATGCTAACTTTGCAGTCTGTCTTCCAGGATTTTTTTTCCTCCAAGAAAAATATCTGTAAGCCAGGCAGATTGTGCTACCTTCTGCTAAACACCTGCTGTTGGCCCAACAGCAAGCACAGCCACAGACCCAGAGCAGACACCTCACAGCAGACACCTTAACACAGCAAATATCCTTTGGCACTGATGTCCCATGTTCATTGGTTCCCATTGTGAAACCTCATGGTATCCCTCTGTGATTCATCACCCTAGAGATCCTTGAGGAAGTTGTGGTGCCTACTACAGGAGACAGCAGCACCATATGAAGGCTGCTGGCAGTGAGACATGAACACCAGGCATGTTGCCGACACAGGTTTGTGCCATGCATCTGCTACGTAGCAGCAAAAATAACTCTCCTCTCTTCTGCCTTTTTGCTTTTGACATGGAATCATAGAATCAGAGACTCATTTATGTTGGAAAAGACCTTTGAATTGCTTGAGCCTCTTAACCCAGCACTGCCAAGTCCATGACTATACCATGTCCATAAGCATAGCATATTTTAAATACCTCTAGGTGTGCTGACCACCACTTTCCTGGGAAGCCTATTCCAATGCTTGACAACCTTTTTGGTAAAGATATTTTCCCTAATATCACAGAATCTTTTAGGTTGGAAAAGGCCTCCATGGTCATCAAGTCCAGCCTTTGACCCATCACCACCTTGTCAGCTAAACCATAACACTAACATCCAGTCATTTCTTGACCAATTCCAGGAGTGGTGACTCCACTACCTCCTTGGGCAGTCCATCCCAATGTTTATCAACCAAGAAATTCTTCCTGATCTCTAGACTTTTCACCAGTTTCCTCGTCTTTTGCTGGACATGTTCCAACACCTCAATGTCTTTCTTGACGTGAGGGACCCAGAACTGGACGCAGGACTCGAGGTACAGCCTCACCAGTGCCCAGTACAGAGGAAAAAACTTCCTTAGTCCTGCTGGCCACACTACATCTGATACAAGCCAGGATGCCATTGGCATCCAATCAAAACATCCCCTGGTGCAACTGGAGGCTGTTTGCTCTTGTTCTAGCGCTTGCTACTTGAAGGAAGAGGAGACTGACCCCTACCTTGTTACAACCTCCTTTCAGGCAGTTGTAGAGAGCTATGAGGTTTCCCCTGAGCCTTTCCTCCAGGCTAAACAACCCCAGCTCCCTCAGCTGCTCCTCATAAGCCTTGTGCTCCAGTCCCTTCACCAACTTCATTGCCCTGGGAGACACAAATGTTTCTCTATTCCTTCTTCCCATACTAAAAATTCCCTCTTTCCTCATATCCAAAGATTTGTGGGGATTTGTCCATCTGTATGACTACAACTGAACTCTCTATTCAGCCTCTCATGGTAGCTGGGGGTGGGGGAAGCAGACATTTCTAGAGACAAATGTTTTACCCAAAGGCTGATGTCTGGAATGGGTTAGATGTATCATGCTTACAAGAGCTTTCTCTCTCTTGATTATAAGCACATTTGGACACTGTGCTCTAAGCAAAGATGTCTCCATTTTAGATAAATCTAAATTTCCACAAAAATCCATTCCACTATGTAACCCTGAATTCTTATTGAACTAGAAAACTTGGATATTTCCTAATATCCTACTTTTTGTACTTCCCAGTCTCCGTAAACACTACCCAGGTAGTAAGAATACATTAGCACTCTTGTTTATGAACACTGATTTCACAGATGCCTTTAAAAGTTCTGTTTGAGGAGATATGGGATACTGAAATAAAGATGCAGTCCCTTCTCACCCTGCATGTAGACCTTATGTCGGGTAGCAATTATTTGTCAGCCGTGGGAACAGTAACTCTAAATGGCAGAAAACTGATAGCTTTGGTAAAATATTTGAACTTAAGTGTAAGACCAGGTTTCAGCTTGATTTGAATAAAGATTAGATTTTTGGTCTCTGATGCCTTTTGTTTGCACATAAAATATTTGTGCTGCAGAAGAAATATCCCTTTTATTCAATAATACATTTAGACATTAAATCACAGCAAGACTTCACTCATTAAATACTTACATGTTCTATTTATTATACATTGTGTTTTCTGCTGTTAATGCCTCTTTAAATTTATATTTCTGCGTATTTGTAAATGTTCTCAGTTGTGTAATGGTTGCACATATTTTTTAGTTTCCAAAACAGAACATCAGTGGAAATGGCTATCGTTTGCATAATTGGAAAGAAAAATTTTATTTTAATGACATAAATTACAAATGAGGGCCTTTGAATGAGAACTTAATTGTTTACTGGTACCACCTGGTATGATGATCTGTTGCAGTAGTGTTAATGAGGATTTTTCAGGCTTTTGTGGCAGAAGAAGTGCTAAAGCCAGGATTCACTGGATGAATCAGCTACTAAAATACCAGCTTGACAGCCTTTCAAAAGAAATTGATATTTATCTAAGAAAAAAAGAAACCATGACACTTTTCTGATCTTTGCTCCCCGCCATTTTGTTTTGCATTCAGTCACTGAATTCTTCTGTGTTACTTAAGTGGGAGGCTTTAGAGCAGCCTTTAGGTTGAATAAACAGAAAATAACAATTGCAATATTAGGGGAATATAATTATTTAGTCTTCTGTAAAAAACAGAGCTTAAAAACACTTATTTCTTCATATATTCTAGACAACCAAATGACTCATGGATAGGATTTTCAAAAAGTGTATGTATTGTAGAAAGCTAGTCTGAATTTTTGGTATTTTGAAGTCACTGATTATGGGTATTCTTCTCAAAACATATCAAACCTGTTTCAAAACACAGATTCTTAGACTTAGATTAAGAGGTGAGAGATACCTCTGCAGGTAAATTAGGAACCAAGAAATTATGAGAACTTTTAACTACCTTCCTCTGTCTCCATAAAGCAATTCCAGCTCTGTGGGCCACCATAAATAATATCATGTAATGGCTCATACATTTTGATATTTGACAACTGTTAACATTCATAACTTTTGATTACAAACTAGAGTTTTTTTCCTGGTGTCTTGTGTTTCCACTTAAAGCATTGACATCGCAGAGGAAATATCCATTTTATTCTCTAATTCACTTTGCTGCCACACCTGTATATTGAGCAAGACCTGATGTTTCTGAGTAGCTTTGAGTACAGTTCTGTCATGATTTGAGACATTCCAAACCATTACAGTGTGTTTTGGATGCCAGAAATACCCTGAAATCCGCGTGTAAATTCAGGAGCTATAATCTACCTCTCACCTGACCTCCAGAGTATCTGGCTCCTCAAGGTTTTGAAAATACAGGTTCTGAGGTTTAATCTCGCTTCAAAACCATCCTCCATGACTATTTGTATCCTACTGAAGTGTTTCACAAAGTTCCACCTGGTAAAACTGAACAAAATGACCTGAAACAGAAATAGTGTGCAGGGAGGTTATCTTTTAGGAGATTTTTTTTTTATCTTTATCTTGCAAAGATACATTATTACCTTTTAATCCCTCAGTCTTCTTTTGTAACATTCTGCATTGAAAATACCAAGTTATGCAGTGATAAAATAAAACTGTGACAATAAAGAATGTATTTGTTGCTTCTAATGAGTGGGATTTTTTAGATAGTGCTTTTATTGATGTAAATTTAACTTTCTAAATTAAAATGGTTAAAATACATGTCAATACTACTTTTTGATGAAAAGATAGAATAATTTTAAAAAATGTTTTCCCTCTTGGATTAATTTTGCTTAAATTTTGCACTATACTCATTTTGTCATGCTGAAACAGTAGCTCAGCTATGAGATATCTTCTTACTTAACCATATCAGTCCTTGGATTGCAAAGCTTTCTTCACTGCTTTTAATGCAAAACTTGCAGCTTAGAGGATGAATTCAGTAGACTATCAAGGCCAAATCATCTGTTAGGATTTTTCATCTGCCCATAGTTTGTCTTAATCTTACCTTCTGTGTTTAATAAAGTGTTCTGAGGTGCCAACATAAGAATATTAATAAAATAACTAAATTTGGATACATTCTAATTTTCTCATTATGTGATCACAGGTATAATATAAGTAAGTAAATAAGACCTAAAGTAAGTAAGATCTTGTAATTCTCTGTGAGATAATATGGATTTTAGATACTTTTCTGCTTATTGATATGGCACATGCTGCCACAGAATACCTTATCAATGGAAAAATATTAAATGTATAAATCATATCAGCCCATTCCTTTCTGTCTCTGGGACTGCCTGACAGCACTGGATTGAAGCACTTTTTTTGTTTGCTTGCTCCAGTTTCCATCTCCTTTTATTCCTTCTTTTTTTTTTTAATAATTTCTTCTATTCTTGGAAACTTAAACCAAATGCCTAGTTTCACACAGACTCCTGCTGAGAAATATCTGAACATTTTTGTTTATTTTTTGTCATTTATTGTGAACATCCTGTGTTTATTTTTCACAGGCAGTTTCATGTCTTCAGGAGACTGCAGATGTGATAAAAGGGTGTTGATTTAAAAGCATGAGCCTGTGTGAGTAAAAGTTCCAATGAATTTTTTTTACCATTTCCAAGGATAACCAAATATACGTCAGTATGCCATAAGAATTTTGTTCTGTAGCACCCAGACATGATGACCACTACATCATAAAATCATATTGCTGCAACCCCTGTCTTAACATTCTCCCTCTAGCGGAAGAGTTAAATTTGCTACTTTATGTGTGAGATTATCAAAGACGAGAGCATCTGCCTAATTCACAAGAGCATCCATCCTTCTAAGGAGAATACAAAGGCTAAAATTTTTGCTCCAGCCATAGCAAGAAGCGTTTTCTCCATCTGTTATTGCATGGTTATCCATGAGCTGAGCAAAGTGGGATTGCAAGGCTACACAAGTCATACCGTCAAGTTATCTCCATGCTTACAGGATAGTGAAGAAAAAATAGATTTAACCCTCTGTACTGCATTATATCACTCGTATTTAGATTGAAATCCTTTTCAGTGGTGAAAAAGTTAAGTCAAAAATTTCTGAAAAGCAGTAATTCTCATTTTGCTCAATTACCAATTTGAACTAAGTTCTGCCTTGTAGTTTTTGTAGTTTATGAAATGGTTGCTGCAGATATTAATATTGAATAGGAATATATTAGTATGTATTCACAGTTATTACCTCACATAATGATTTTTAACACTACAAAACTTCCCATTCATCACATGAATTAGGAGATCATGTAGAATAAAAGAATATTATGAAAATTACTGTGTTTGTTCAAGGCTCATTTTTCAAAAGTACTGTTTAGCTCACAGAAAGGATAGTCAGAAATACTTTAAATGAAGATTGGATACCTAAATAATTAATAGAAGATGAACTTAAATTGCTTCTATTCCTTATGAATTATTGACGTTTATTTATTTTGAAATATGTAAAATATAGCTATCTAGAAATCTAGGCATATTCAAAGGTCATTTTGTTTGCAAAATTTATGTACAGGGAATCTTGTGCCATTCCTTACATGATCCTGAACAGAAATTTTTCTGATCTCCAGAGTAAGCTCCTTTTCCTGTTACCTCAATTTCCAATTCCTTTCATTCCTTTCATTCCACAGGAAGAAATGAGAAATTTGAATGGAAGGACATTGAAATCAGAACCTAACAGAGCAAGTTCAAAGTGAAAAATTGAAAATGGTTTGCTTCATTTCTACATTAATGTTAAAATTCCAAGAATCTTAGCCCACAAGTTTCAGCTGGTGTGTATTAAGCTGAAATGAAATGCAAAATTATGGAAGACACTTTTCCTTTAGAGGAAATGTAGAGTACTATACGACATATTACTAACAGTATTACTTCTGCAGATTTTATTCCCCATGATTGTATTGGTGATCCTGAGATTTTCTATCCCTTACCATACTCTACACTAACTACTGGAGGGGTCATCTTTGCTGAATAAAGCAGATCTTGTGGTGTTTGCAGAATATAGCCTACTCTACTCACAGGAAATATGGCACACTCTCATGGGGTATTTTTGGTGTGAACAGACCATGAATCCACAGGATTTGAACTAGTGGGTATTTTTTCAGTCATGAAAATGATTTATATGAGCTGCTTGGAAAAGTCTGAGAGAAAAGACAATGAAAACAAACAAAAATTCAGCACTTCCTCTCCCAATCTTCCTTACATTTTATCATGGCCTTATCAGATAAAGTGATACATTCAGTGTCCTGGTACTGTCCTGAAATGTTTCTTGGTACTGTCCTGGAATCTGTGTTTTACTTCTTCCTCTGTTGGTAAATATCAGTCTTTGACCTTGGGCAACTTGTTCTTTGGGTATGTGCCTTCATTTCCAGTCCTGCTCTGTGTATGATGTGCTCCTATAGACACCATAGATTGTCTTAGAGATGTACACTGCTTGACCTAAGAGAAAACTGAATAATAAAGTGTCTGTGGGACGATAAGTGTCTGACTTTTCTGACCTAGAACAGGAGGGAACTTTAAAAATCAAACAAACAAACAAAAAAAAAAAATAGCAGTTTTGATCCATTCAGAAGGACATTAGATTGAAGAGTATTTTAGACATTAGAGGAAAACAAGCAAGCTTATGGCATTTTTGTCCCGTTAAAAGCTTTCTTTCCTGCCCTCTTTTGCACACACACACAGAGGGAATTGTACATGAACTCAAGATATAAAAATAGCCAGTTTCTGTCTTTGATTGAGGGAGAAAGACACAAGCCAGATTTATTGGCTGTCTAGAGACCTTATGTTCAGTTTTCTCTTGTCACATTCACACCAATTAAATGTGAGAGTTTATATGTTGTCCTATCTGTAAAAATGACAGCCAGATCCTTGTCTGGCTCATTTAATTGTCTCTGTGGAATAAGTTCCCTCACCCTGGTATAGAAAAGAGTATTTCATATAGCTAGTATAAAACACCTCTTGCCTGAATATTTTCAAGATAAAAAAGTTATTCAGAAAAAGTGATGTGTAAGAGATGATTGTAGTCCTTTCTCTCAAGTTAGCACAAGTTTTAAAAATGGAATTGAGAAACACACCAGCAACTTGAAAGTGAAACACCATATATAATGCCTGCTGTACCTATAAAGACATATATCACAACTTAGCGTTCGGGCTAGGTGGTGTTGCCAGCATACACAATTAAGAGCCTATTGCTACCTGGAATGTACACTGAGAAACAGAAGGTCCAGTGAAGTCATCGTGCTTCAAAATCAAGTGTAAAAAAAGGAGGCAAAAAGTTCCAGGTGAAGCAGCTGATCCTGTCTTCTATGTATTTTTACCCAAGTCTCATTGCAAGACTTCACTCTTCTATTGCACTTACTTTAAATATCTCTTTTAGAGTATTTGCCAACTACACCACAAGTTCAGGCAAGATAAATTTCTAGTACATTTCCATATACATGAAAGCCTACACTGTCTTTTCAATCTTTTTTATCAGGATTTTGTAAAATTAGGAAAAGCAACTGACAAATTTTAAGTATGGACATTGTTAAGTAATTTTTCAGATTTTTTTTCTGACCAGACTGATGAAGCACCGAAACTGTTCTTTGCTATAAAACTGGTTTCATAGGAATCTAGAGGATATGGAAAGTAGAATACTCTTTAGACGTCAGAGTAAAAATTAAAATATTTGGAAAAGTGTATTAAATGTGATCTTTGCATGAAACATTTTCTACATTGTCTTGCCATTTTAGTTTCTCTACAGCGTATTAAATCCATTTTTAAAGCTGAAAATAATGTCTTTTCATCATAAGTACTCCTTATCAAACTCAATGTTGGACTTCTAATATTGTGTATTCTAATTTTTTCTAATGATTCCATCTTTGTCATTTTTCTAATGATTCCATCTTTGATGCTGATTTTCCTGTTCATAATTGTAAATCCAGTCCTTTGTTATTCTGTGACTCCTACTGTGAAGAAAACTGACCTGGCAGTCTGTTACTTGGTTACAAGCTACTGTAAAATGAAAAGATCTAGATTTGATAATATGCCAAATAGAGATTTTTAAGAAACACTTGTGATAGTATGTGCTAATGGTGTCAGTGAAATTAATTGCATTTCCAATATAATTGGAGTCATACGCAGTAGCTGTTGAAAGTGGTATATTTTCACCAGGATGGATGATTTGTGAGATTCATGATGATGTCTTTATATACATCAACCAGTATTATATTTAGTTACTGTTTCGACCAGTTTCATAAGTATAGATGAAAACAGGTAAAGGTATCAGAATCTATGTTAAAATACAAACACAATGTGATTATCTCATTATTGTTCTGTTAATTTGAAAAATCCTGAATCTCATCTTTTCTGTTGTTTTCTTTTTTGTTTGAAGGGAAGAATAGTGAAACGCTACACTTTAAAATCACAATATCTGTGTTTAAAAATATAGGGTATTTTTTAGTATTAACTAGCAAATTTTTATTGCAAGTCATTGTTTTTAATGTTTCGTCTAGCTTAAAACTTTTCCCATCATTTCTATTTACATATTTGATACATAGATTAAGGTCTACTTTCATTTTACAAATCCTTTCTGCTTTACTGAAGCAGAGAAGTAGGATGTCATCTCCAACTGCTAAGAATCATCTCTCTGCCAGTTGCAGCCATTGAGATCTGCTTGAAGTTAAAATAGATCTGTTCATTTTCTGACTAACACTCAGTACAGTTCAGTGAACTGCCAAACTGAGAAACAATTACAAGGCTCCTGGAGCAATGCATTACATTTGCATCTTAGATTACTTTGAACATTTTAGCTCATTGTTTGAAGCAGTTTTCCACCAAATCAGCAGTACTCCAGCAGGCAACTTATACCTTTCTGGCACTTTCCAGTTGTGTTTATAAAGCAAGTTTTTATTCAGATTATGGACCATTTCAGGAGGTAGACATTACCTTACAGTTTTATCTTAGGTTTTATTGGCAGCTTTGATACTGCATAATGATACAATAAATATTTTTTTTAACTGTAGGCATCCTGTTACTAGTAACTTCCTCCTCGTATGGGTGGGATGAGTTAAGAAATGACCATATTCAATTTCTTGCTTTTTCACTGGCTTTGCTACACTACTGATACTCATCCTTAGGTTCTCTGAAGAACAATGCCTCCACATTAAGCTTCTGTGATTTTAGTGATGAAAAATAATTTAAAGCATAGTGCCAGCCACAAGGCAGTGCAGGTTTTTAATGGTCATTATCTAGTAATAAATGGTTATCTGAACAAGGGAAAAAGTGTCAAGTGACCTGCCCCTATAATGACTTTGCCTCTAGTCCTGAAAATGTTCCTCTGAATTTTGAGGGGATTATTTTTTTTCTGCACTAGAAATATACAAGACTCCACCAGCAAGACAAAATATATTGCAATAGGTATTTATGTTAGTGGCTGTACTGTCATAGTTAATGATGCATTCCTAATTTATTCCCTTACTGCGGTGAACAGTCATCTCCTTTTTTGAAAGTGGTGACTACAGATGTACAAAACCTATTTATAAAACATAAAATGCAGGAGGAATTGTCCAATCTTCAGTTTCTAGGACCTGAAAATGCTGGGTCTTATTCAGCATAAAATACTTTGAAAGCTAAGAGCTTGTCCTAATTTCAGCTGTCTTAGGTGCATATTCTGAATCGCTCAAGGTAAAAAAATTCAAATGCATTCTTTCTCATTTTGGTTTCCTTTTGTGAAAGACAAATTTTTTTGGTGTCCATAAAACACTGAATTTGATAGCCTACAGTTCCATGGATAATTTATATTGTCCGATATTAGTAAATGAAGTTGATAAAACCAGACAGTATTGAGCTTAAACTTTATCAATAACAAAGCAATATAGGAGATTGGGCTATTCTGCAAAATCTTTGATAACCCACAATTTGACCAATTCGCAGATAATTAATGCATAGGAAGAGGTGGGCTGTGCCACTACACCAGCGACATGCCAGTACCTTCCTGCCATTCTCCCCTGGCATGGCAACAGCTCTCCCCAGACATCATGAGCCTCCATCATCCTGATATTTAGAAATAAGTTGAAAGGGAACCAAAGGATTATGAAACTTCTACTTGCCTTGGTTAAGCCCTCAGTACTATCCCAGACATTTGGACTGGAATTATGACTTCAATCTTTTTTTATAATTTTTCTAATTTACACTCATTCTAATTTCTTTTTTTGTCTTCTGCATTCAGTTGTTTCTTTCTTATCTAAATCCTTCTTTCTGTTTGAAAACAGCCTGACTTTCCCAGCCAAGACAGATTTTTGGCAGTACTGCTGTGAGCCTGTGACCAGAAAAGAATTTGAAAGCAGTACCTTAAATGCTTTGACATTGACACATTTTTGCCAGATCTTGAAGCAGATGATAAACCCACATGCTATGTCTTTTCTTTTTCTTCTTTATTTTTTTTTTCCTGCAGCAATCATGCAGGTAAGAATCCAGACACTAAGCTGTTTATCCTTCCCCTCCTCCCCCCATTTCTTTTTTTCACCCACCCTTCTCTTTTGTCATTGGTTTCTTTGTTTGCTTTTAGGAAACAGAACTGAATTCCAAGAAGAACAAGAGCTCAAGCCCTTCACAATAAATTTCCCTTTCTTTCCCCAAGAAGGGATAGTAATTACAGACACTTATACCATCTATAAAACTGTCAAACAGGGTAAAGATTTTTTAGAAAAGTATATCAGTGAATGGAAAAAAGAAATAGAGTGAAATCTCAGTTTAATTCTTTACACCACCGTGTAAACACCTTTAACCATTTTTTCGTTGCATTCCTTACAAGTCCTTTAAAAATTCTCATGTTCATTGTGTTTCACAGGGTGAAACAGACTGAAGTCTCTGTGTATCAAAGTTACTGCTTAGTATTGCACAGATGACATTATCATATTAAGAACCTTGTCTTTGTCAAACGACTTCGACCATGAGATTTCGTATGTTACATTTCCATTTTGGATTTTCTGATTTTGTTTTGAGTTTTAGATTTTTGAGTGAAATTCAGGTGAAGTGAACATCCAAGGACTGAAATAGCAGAGATCTCATTTGCATCTTTCTAAAAAAAAAAAGCATTAGCTTTGGGGTTTTTTATACTAATGTCTACCAAGAGAGTGAAAAATCCCTGAAACAATACTAAATTAATTTACATATGAATTTAAAGCTAGCTAGATATGAATTCTAAACATGTCCTCAAATTAAACAACCACAAAACAAAACTAAAAGGCTGGACTTTCACTCAGAATCCACATTAATATCTTGAAGTATTCAGAGTGAGGACCAGATTCAGCCTGCTATGAAAGATAAGACTTCAATGAATCTGAATGATCTGCTTTGCAAGCACACATTAGTAAGCTGAGGTGCTACCATAAAGAAATAAAATAAAAATAATCCTGTGTCAGAAAATATTTTTCATACATATTCCTTTTTCCTAGGCATATATCAAGTAAGGATTTCCATAAAAAGAAATTCTTGAAATAGGTTTTTAGATATTAAACAGAAGCAGAGACTAAACATTAATTTGAAATAGTATCTATTTTAATATATTAAAAAGTAACTAGAAGAGATTTTCAAATATGAAATAAGATTATTATTGAAATTCTGAAGCGGCTGAAGAAAAATCTGAAGATAACTGGTAGAGAGCTTTTTTCTAAACAGGTCTTCTGGCACAGGTTTTAGCATCCTGAATGATATTAAACTCATTTTTTTTCAGGCATCAGTTGGATTTTGAACACAAAGATGTGCTAGCTGTAACTCCTTACTCATGAATTTTGGGTAAACATCAAGGAGGTGGTGATAAAAATTGTTATCACTAAAAAGGATTATTAGCCAAAATAGCATTTTTAGATGAACTGGTTAAGAAACTTCGAGTTCATACCTGGGCACTGTGTTTGAGCAAACAGGCTGGCATTGACCGAAACTTTCTCAGGGGATTTTTTTCTAATGCTTCACCGATATGATGATAACCTGCCTCTGCTTGCACCTGTGGCCTGGGCCTGTCTATTCTACCGGTATGTATTTATCCATACTGAGAACAAAACTAAGCAGCTTGTAAAACATCCAAACAAAAAAGAAACCTTATATTGATGTATCTTCAAACTGTAGATAACTAATTATTTTAATCGGGTATTGAATCGAGTATTTTTAATTTAATCAGGTATTGAAAAAGAAGCATTGAGGGCACAGGCAACCATCTCACAACCTGAAGACTGCAGCTACTGAACAAGGCTCCTCTTCTGAAGGAAAACTCAATAGAAAATACTGTCTCAGAGAAGGGTGTGGGCATAGATAACAGCTAGCACTGTTAATATGTATTCTCTCTTTTGTCTTTGTCCGTAAAAACATCACTACGATGACGCAGAGAATCTAACCTCGATGAATGGATTTGTTCTGTCCTGCAGACATTTTTGTGTTAATAGTCCCATGATATTGCCAGCCAATCTGCCACAACATTTAATTTATTTCAAGAAAGATGGGCAAACATTTACTGTGTATGACATTTTCTTGCCAATATGACAATTTTTATTCTGGGATTAAGCAAATACAACGTTCTGTACCAACAAGAAAAAAATAAACCTAACATGTTTTTAAGGTATTAGCCATAATCCTGACATAAATTGCTGAAGCAATCATATAAAGAAATGATTTTAATTTCTCAGAAGCTTAGAATTGGGGAAAAAAGTAAACATCTTGGATATAAAATGACATGAAAGTTGTATAAATTATTAGCTCAGCTTTAATAGCTAATAATAGGACTTAAAATGGGACTTTAAAAAATTTTTAATAGGGGTTTCATGCCTAGTTTAACTTATTTTATAACAGAAGCTGAATAAGTTCATGTATTTTTGCCAGTGTTATTTTATAATATTCTTCCATAAAAGGATTATTTCTATACATATAGATGCTTTAGTTGCCCATGTAATCCTCACACTATTCCTAATTTTCAAATAAAGGTTCTAATCTGTTTTTCTGCGGATGATTATTGTGCTGCCACTGGAATTTTATGGTGACAACAATAAGGGACTGATTAGGAAACTCACTGAAAAAGATGTTTTTTCTAGAAGAAGATTTTTTCATGGTGTCTTTTGTTTGCTTCCAGTCTCTGATGGCCTAATGATAAAAGATGTTCAGTAAACTAGATTATATGTTTATTGTCAGGTTTTTAATACATTTAAACAGTCAATGACTTGTCTTTTATGAACTCTAATGGGAATATTATTATTGTATTTGTGATTTGCATAATAGTAATGCTTTTTTTCTTGTAAGTACATACTCTAATAATATATATATTAAAACACAAATCTTATTCTATTACTCTTGGTATATTAAACAAACAATAAAGGTAAGGATGTCGTATAATCAAGGCTGCATAACACACAGAGGAAATACAGGAAGAGAATCCCTTTCCTAGAGCCAGAGTATTGTAGGCAAAGAAAGTTTTACTTCGCACAAAACAGGGTAAGTTTCATGTCTGTACAAATGTCAGCTATGGACTCAGAACGGATTATTTCATCACTGTGGACCGTAACTTAGCTACAGCTTAACAAGAATTTTTTTCAAAGTTTGGACTAAGAGTTTACATTCTAAAACAGAAAAAAGAATCCCAAATACTTCTCACATTTCACTTTTAAAAGCAAAGGAAACAAAACATTCAAAGAGAAACAGTTGGAACTGATAACAGAGCAAAGTCAGAATCAAAGCAGACAGCAGTCTTGCATCTTTTACACTTCAGGTATTTCCTGGGGACAAGCATTTGTTGAAATGTAGAAGCTGTGGTTAGATTTCAGAAATGCTCTTTAGATGTATAGGTGAGAGGCCAACCCTTGGTACAAATTTAAATATCATCAAAGAACTTTAGAATCTAGAAGCTCACTCCAGCACGAGGGAAGGAACAGAGGGGAAAATTTATCCTTAGCTCCCTTTTACCATTTATGCTTTCTTTGCTTATGTTGGGTAAGTTTTGTAAAAGTCATTTTTAGGAACCAAATGTCTCTGAAGGAATTGACAGATGTATCAGGCAGGATCAAAAGGGCAAGTCCTTTGGAAACTCTTGGAATAAAGAAATATGTGGGTGAAGATTTGATTTTTCTTTTCTTTCCCAAATCTTTCCTAAACTTTAAGGTTTAGAAAATGGGAAAGTTTAAAAAGGAAAACGTACTCTCCAAGTGAATATATGGATAGACTGTAGTCATACAGAGAGCACCTCCGTCTCCTGCTCATGTCATTTCAAAGTTACCACTGCTGTTCAGGATCCCACCAACTACTTTTAGTCTCCCCTGATGTACTCCTTGAATACTCATTCTCATATTAGCAATATATCTCACACCAGCTTGGTGAGAACTCAGGGAATAAAATTCAGCACAAAGCAAAAACCTTTTATGAGTTTGTCCCCAGATCACTGAGGGTATTCTCTGTGAGGCTTGCATCAGATAATCATGACAAAAATGATCACTTCCAAATGACACAAGGAAGACAAATGCTGCATTTCTTCCTCACTTTTAGAGAGCTTTACAGCCAGATTTTGCATTGCAGTTGCATCCCAAGGTGACCCAAGTAACTTCCTTTTCCACTTGCACCACAGCCAGTACAAAGAAAGGTATCCCTGTTGAAGGTGTCGTGTTTTGGGGAGCTCATACCAAGGCCACCACAGCTTGAGAGAATTTCCTAGGCCAAAGCAGGTTTCTCTCAAGCTTTTGGACATCCCAAGGACACACTGGGGATAAAGTCAGTTTGATACACAAGGCTATCAAAAATTACTTCATATATAATACAAACAGAAATTAAAAAATTATGTCAAAGTCACAGATGTTGTAGATGTGCATAGAATCAATCTATCAGAAGAGCTTTAGATCAGAAAATAACAGAGAAAGGATGAAGGAAAGCTCCCAGGAAGAATTTTATCATCTATAATTCTAAACTATCAATAAGCAGCATGTGTTAGAGGGGATGTTTTAGTTTCCATGTTTAACTGAATAAAAGTGAATATAGTAATTTAGCATCTGTGGAAGAAAATCAGACATGATTTGAATTATTTTGTATGGTGGTGCATAGTGCTTACCTGAGTTAACCCCTGAAAGCTGGTGCAAAGGAAGGAGAAAAACAGCCACTCAGACAGCAGCACAGGAATGCAAGGATTTGTGACAGGGGATTGAAATAAGTGTTCCTATTGAAGTTAACAGCAAACTCATACTGGTTTCTAACAGACTGAATATTAATGAAGATATAAAAAATCCAAACACTTCCTACTACTCTTTCAAATGGAATATTTGTAATTGGGTTTGAGACTTTCAGATACAATACTTGACACTTCAGATGGAGCCTAGATTCACACAATTTGCTTCTGAAGCATCTGAAATTAGATTGATTTTTAAAAAACTTTTTATTTGCCTTGGGTTTCTATAATTAAAATTGTCTTTGTGTCCCTGGCATAAATCCTGACCTTATGCATACAGGGGAAACTTTTCTATAGAATCTTGGTCTCCAGTCTGAATTTTTAACTGGTAAATAACACTCTAACTTATGCTGGTCATCTATTAATGACTATAGGGAATTTTTAGTCACCTAAGACTATTTCTATTCCAAATTTAAATGTGTTGGTTTGACTCATCTTAAAATGGAGATATAAGACATTCAGAATTGGATTTAGCTCCCAAAGCTGTTCACAAAACAAGTGTCAAGAGATAAATGTCACATCTAGGATTTTGACTTTTGCCCACCTCCTGTTCCTCAAACATTTGGTCAGAAGAAACAGAATTTAGATTTTCATAATCCTACAGGGACTTCTTAGGCTTACGGAAAGGGCAAAATATTTTAAGCCACTTAGCAGTGTGTTGACTCTGAAATCAGATTATATCAAGAGAAGTGTCTGCTTTAAAAATTCATGCTCTCAAGAAGCTGTCTAAACACTTTCATTTAAATTTCTTTCTTTATATATATATATGTGGCATTCTCCTAATTCTCTTTATTCATTTTCAGAACCTCTCTATTGAATGATAGCTTTGGACAGTCTTGTCTTGGTAGTCGCTCTCCAGCAGCTTGTAAATTTGATATACAACAGAGGACGATCATATTTCACTCTCTGCAGAAGAATAACTTCCAAGACACTTCTCCAGGTTTTGTTATACCCTAACAGAACAGTACAAGTAATTGAACCTATATTGTTTGGATTTTTGATTTTCTTCTTTTTTTTCTTCACAACTGCAAGGCAGTTTGGGATACAAAATTATATTTTAATATTTTCTTTCTCAAGGACCCTTGCATTCAGCTTCCTTCTGAATGCAGAATACCTCTTTCTGGGGAAGAACAAATTTCTTATACAACAGTATCTGTGTTTTTCTTTTTAGGCTACCTAAATGTCATAAAAGCGTACTGACAATGAACTGAAACCACTCCTTCTATGTCAGGGAGTGCAAAAAATGAACCACAATATATCTGCCAGAAAATATATATTATATATATTTCCAGTGCTGGTATTAGTGAAAGAAATGCTCTCAAGCAGCTTTTTGCCACCATTTGGTTTTAGCAAAATACTGTCAAAAATGTGTGGTTAGACTTTTTTTTTTTTTTAATATGAGGGCTTTATTTAACCAAATTATTAGAAGATACCTAGTCCTAGATAGTCAGCTGTCTTCCTTAACCCAGTTATACTCTGGCATTCTGATCCCAGATATATTTCTGCATAAACAATACATACAGCTGCCCTGTGGCCAGAAAGGGAAGAAGGGAAAGTTACTTAAGCTTATAATAACAATTAGAAATTTCCTTTCTCAACCTCAGAATCCCACACAGAAACACATGTGATTATTTTGTCCAGGAAGTACTAAAGCAGGCAACTGGGTAACCAGTGGGATGCACTCAGGAGGAGATCACTGTGTTCTCACTGTGTTCCTTCTCTTGCTTCCTCAAGGCCGTGCTAGTGTTCATGAATGCAAATTGCATTCTTTGGAAGACAGAATACATGCCTTGCCTTAGTGAGAGTTTGTACTGTACTAATGTTTTCAGTTTGGTCACAGATTTATTTCTGAAATAGGAGTATTTATGTGTATGAACAGTATCAATAATCTTACTATTTTGCATTCTTCTTCCATTCATATTTGTTTAATACAGCTGTAAATTATATCAAATAATTTTGTACTTATTTTGTCTTTTTTCTGTTCATGGACAAATGCTTCAGAAATGTGTGATAATTAAGTCTTAAAAGTATCCAAAAGGTAGTTAAGTATGAGATTCATACTTGGGATTCAAAATACCATAAGTAATACACATTTCCATATGATCTAACATACGGTCAATGACCCACTAAAAAAGCTCTTCTACAGAGTTTCAGTGGCATGCTCTCTCTCTAAAAAGGAAAAAGAAATATTTTATCATCTATTTCATGGCATGTGTTTGTCAAAGCACCTGTGATTTTTGGTATCATTTTACTTTAAATTTATATCATACATATAAGCAAATGAGTTTATAGAATTTTATAATACTGATAATGATTTCCCTCAGCAAAATGTAACCCCTCACATGAGGATATGGGCAGGGATACACAGCCTGACATTGCAACACTGGGAACCACTTCTCAACCCAACCTCAGCAGAACCACTGGGTCTTCTTTCTTTGCAGTGTAAGTAGTAATTTAAATTTTCAGATGTTATCTATGTAACATTTTATGCCTGCACTGCCTTTGAAGCATATGAGTTCAGAGATGATGAATCCAGTGCAACAACAGAAAACAAAGAAAGGGTTAGATAAACAAATTTCAGGAAAGCAGTGATGCAATCCAGTGCATAAAACAAACTCAGAGTATCCTGCCTTATTTTCTTCCACTGCTCTTGTATTTATGGGTAGGATTAGTTCACACATGTCATTGTGGTTTGTTTTTTCCCTTTTCTCAAAATGTGACTTTAACTTCTTATAACTATAAGAAAAACACATATCAATTTGCCTCTCAGATATTCTGAATACACACATTAAATACCTGTTCATATAATGTTGCACCATTTTACACTGCTTGTCAAGACGTGTTTTGATTTATAACTGTATCAGTACCTCTATTTCTTGATTTTTAAAATTTGTTATACCATTCTTTAAATTTTCTAATTAACAAACATCAGAACATTATTTGTGCCATGATAAGTTTCATCAAATGCTTACTTTGTGATGAAGGACAAAAATTGCGTACAGGAAACAAGAGATGATCTAATGTGACTGTGACCTCTAACATTAAGCACCTGGCATGAACTGATGGGAAAGTAAAAAGGAAAAAACAAAGTATCAACTGCAGTCTTGCCTCTTGGGTGCTTTTAACTGATTTGCACCATTTAGGAGTACATCCACTGAGTCATCCCGAAGTCAATGAACTTGAGGTGTAAGCTCTGTTAAGAAATTTTCAAGCTCTCTTCTGTGTTTGCAGGTGTTCCTGGGGCCTCAAAAACAATCTCGGTGAAAGCCTCGTAGTCGAAGCATAATTAGCAACAAATGTGAGTACATTTTCTTCAGTGCTACTGTCAAGCTTTCTTTTCATACCACTTTCACACTTACAAGGACAGATAGCTGACAACCAACTTTGGAAACTATCTGCTAATTTAGAGAAAAGAAAACTACAACACAAACTACGCAAATGGGTGATGTAACCTGTCTTCCTTACACCAGAGATGAGGGATATATTCAAGGGGATACTTATGAATATGTTGTTATTGGATCTATTTGCTTTTCTTTTTCCCTATGTGGCGCTTAACATTTGTATCCTGTTTCTAGAAAGCAATAGTGTGCCCTAACTCTAGCTACTCAAATCTTAATCCAGTTTACTTTATATTTTGGATTTGTGCCTATGATTGATAGTAATTAAAGATTTCTGCCAAAAAGATGCTGAAAGCAACTTTTGGGCCAGATAAAAGAGGTTTAATTAGAAAATAAGCACCAAGCTCATGTTTCCATATTACAGGTTGTGTGTGAACACAGAAACAGTGGGACAAGTTCTGACACAAAGCTAGTCGTGGGGTTGGGGTGGAGAATGCAGCTGCACTGTTTTCAGCTTGGTTAATAGTGGAGAAAATTTTAACCACTATTCTTCTTTTCTGTAGCTGACAGTTACCACAAGATGGTCTAAAACAGCTACAGTGCACCTGAAATGATTTGAGCTTGGTCCCAAACAAAAGAAAATAGCTGTTAAGAAATCATGGCTCTTCTGGCCATCTGAGTAAAGAGTAATTGTAGAGTTCAGTGCTCTAATTTTTCTGGAAGGTGCCACTGGAAGGACACTTTTTTCTTGAGTTCTAATGCACTGTGCAATATGAAACTGTAAATTCTGCAAAAATCCCCAAACTCTACAGTGATCATCTTTTACCACTGTTTTTACATAATGCTGAAAGCAATTCCATAGATACCAAGTGTCCAAGTTCTCTGAAAATACAAACAATAGAACAGTTAAGACAGTCCCAGATTTCAGGATAAAATTAACAAGGACTTTATAGGGAAATAAACTTTGTCTAAAGGAGATTAAATATACTGCTCGTTTTCAGGGTCGAAAATTGGCAGGTTCCAGTGTGGTGAAGTTTAGTAAGCTATCATTCTAACACCATATGCTCTCTAAAACTGTAAATCCCTTTTCTTTGTCATTCCATATGATAGTAGTTTGTTTGACCTCTTCAGTACTAGATTCTCTGGCTCTTCACAGAGGATTTATTTCAGGCTCGATAGTAATCTGTCCTGGATCCTACCACTAGTTGTAGTTCCATCTCTCAGCCTAGTTACCTTGTTGGCTCTTGCTAAGACAAATGTAGTACTCGCTGCATTTCTGGTTTGGGATTTTTTTATCTCTGGATGACTTTCAGCTGATTTCAGCTTCTGTTTCACTATTACCTACTTGAGTTCATCTTTCCAATCTTCTTCAGTATCTTGTATAAACAACCAACTCTATTTCTTGGTTATACTCCTTCCCAGATGCACAGGTTTAAAGCTGAGTCTGTTAGTCTTGACAAGACAACATTAATTGGATGTACAATGTAAACCTCCGAGTCTCCCACATAAAAGCAAAAAACAAAACAACAAACAATTAGGAAGTCAATATTTTCCTTATCTATTACCACAAATATCTCCAGTTCCAATTACATGGAAAAGTGTAGTGACTCTGGACACTGCGGAAAGATAAATGCGTGGTAAATAAAAAACACTAAAGCCTATTGCTCTGCCTGTTATTTTCTTTTAGGTTTGCAGAAACAAAACATGGAGGAAAGCAACTGTGTACAGCATTCATGGTTGTCCACTGCATAAAACAAAAATGGAGGATTTAGTTGCCAGTGCCTCCAGCCTATCCAAGACCAACCAAAAGAACACTTTCATGTTCCTTCAAAGAATTGCACTTGTGAGGACTGTTACCCGGCTCACATCGAGACATCTTTTCAGTTCAAAATCTTTTAAAAATTGCTTGATTTGTGATTGACTTGTACTTGTCTTTCACTGAAACTGGAAGCTTCCTGGGTCTCAAAATATGATTCCTTGGTGCCACTCAGGAGCTCCATGTCCACAAGAAGGGCTTCCTGCTGCTCAAAGCACTAGCTGCCCACAGTTCTAGCAGACTGTGAAATCCAATTAATTACACTCTGCAAATCATATTGCAGCAGCACTTAGAGAGGCGGCTGCTCTGGTGTAAGGAAGAACAGTTTGTGTCCTAAATAAGACTATTTCTGGATTTCATACTTTCTCAGGGTCTACAAGACAAGTGTGTCTCCCATCTCTGATTTGCTCCACAAATGGCAATGCTTTACATTTACATCTCTCTCTCCAAGACAGAGAGAGATGTAAATGTAAACTATTTTTTTAGGCTATTACTTCGAAAAGTTTAGAATTATAGTTAAGTTTCATCAGCCTTAAAACTACGTATGACAGTAACCAAACATTAAATGTGGGCAGCTCAGGGAACTTCTCACAGTAATGACATCCCCGGCTTTCCCTGCTTCAATTGTGTCAGTGTTTCAGAGAGGAATGGAAATTTCCTTTATTTTGCTGACATGCAGACCTTATCTGTTATTGATTTTTCTCCATTGCTGATAACACAAATGCTACTCCTGCTTCATCTGCTTCTTTGTTTCCAAGGGACCCTGCAAATCACATGGGTGATGTGTTCCAACAGAGATTAAATCACTTGCTTGCTCATTTGTTCTCACTTTTGGCTTCGAAGTTATTTTTGCAATTTACACATTCAGCAGCTAATGTGCTTACCTCAGACAGACACACTGCAATTTTTCCCTTGCTCCAATGTCCTTGCTCCTGTAAGCTAGTGGTAATTTCATTCCTTTTTCCATTTTTGTTCTATTACTATGACAAAGAAACTCTTAAAAAAAAAATAAAAAACACCACAACCAACCAAAAACCAAAAAATCCAACCTAGTTTTTTTCTGAAATACTGATTCAGTAACCAAACCCCATCGTGTTAACATGTATAAAAAATTATTAAAAAATCATAGTATTATTTTCTATTCTATTTAAATTCTCTTACATTACCATTCTCTCAGCGTTCTTCAAATACAGCTTAATGTAATAATACCACAGTGGGATCCAAATTTCAAATCATTTAGCTTTGTTGTTATCTTTGTTTGATAGGCTCATTGCAGTTTTTTTCAAGAGTGTATCTACATCTGAAGTTTACACAAAATAACAGAAGCCATGCAGGTGGCTGGCATTTCAAAGCTGCCAGACATCAACTTTGATACCACTGAGCTTTCCAGGAAGAACTGGCCAAGCTGCCTCCTGCAGAATGGACAGTCACCTGCTTTTAATGAAAGCATGTGGGTGACACAAAAAAGAGACTCTGGAAATAGCATCTCCAATTTCATTCCCCTTGGAGTACATTGAAGACTTCTGTTTCTCACAGTGGTGCTGAGGATCCCATGAGAATGATGCCACCGTGCTCTAGATGGGGCTCATCCCCACAGTGCTCCTATTCCCATCCACGCTGACAAAGAGCTTTCAGCTGGGACAAAGAATCAAAGGACCTAAAATGAAACCGTAGCTTAAGAAGTCTACTGTGAAAAGAGACTTTTCTATTTAATGTTTAAGCTTCTAATTCCAATTAATTTTACCACAATAGGATTGTAAATCTGGCTTGGTGGCTTTTTATGAGAACACCTACCTCTGCTGCTTTTTGCAAGTCTCTCATTTATTTCTCCATCTTGACTGGGACTGTCAGCTGATCCAATCCACTGTTATGGACATAGCAAATGAAGCCAAATTTAGCTTATGGTTTTGCCATGTCTAAAAAGACTCTTAGAAGTCACATGAGTAAATATAAAGTGTTGATAGACCACAACAAATGAGAGAGTGGCCTCACATTACACATTTCTGTGACACAGGAGGAGTCATAGTGCAGTGATTAATTCCTCCACCAACACAAGGCTTGCAAAACCTGGCTTATAGCCTCTGCTGCCTGTCCAATTGAAGGAAATGAAAAAAAAAAAGAGAGAGTGTGTCTTATTGTTCATATCTGAGACTTCCTAAAAGAAAGAAAACAATCTTGAGCAGAGCTATGGCAGACAACCACTCTAATAAGATGCTGTATTATTCACATATACAATTACCCAGTGAAATTAGGGCGAAATATTTTTTTATACGTCTTCTATTATCATGATCTAAACCAGTCCAATTTCTGCTGTGAGACAGGCTTGCTGATGGCTTCAGAGAAGGAATGTATAAGCTATTTGAAAAAAAGTGTCTTGTTTTTCAGTTACACTTCTTTTAACTCTGCAAGCTTAACTTCTTTTAACTCGGAAGATCAAATTAATGTGTTGCTGCATACTTTTTATCCTTGTTATGGTCACAGTTAGCCAGACATCAGAGAGGGAATTTGCATTTCCAGTACCCTAAGTTTATACTGCTTTAAGTCAGAGTAATTCCAGAGATTTTAGAAGAATGAGCCTTGATTCATAGCAATATAACCCAGAAAAGACTCACTCATGGGTTGAAAACGTTCTAGACATACAACAGATTCAGAAAAGGCTGTTTAGACATACATAGACTGAAATTTAAGTAACCCCTGCAGTCTGCATTGCTATTATAAATACTATTTGACCTACACTTTTCTGTATGATCTTATCAAGCCTGAATGCACAGAGTTAAATCAAAGGCTTTTAAAGGGAAACACTTGGAGATAAAATACTGACAAGAGATAATGTACTTTTGTATGGATCACTTGGGATCCTTGGGACACAAAGGGAAGCTTCTAAGTGGAAAATACAACAGGCTTTACTCTCACTAGGATATTGGACTTTTCTTTCCAAACAGATCTTGGCTCAAAGGGTATACTAAAGATTTGGAGAAGCCAGTTTAAGTAGGAAGAAATTAGGGCAGCTGACTGGATACGGAAAAAGAACAAATGAGTTACAGTAAGCAGTGTGCATCTCCAATGTCAGAGAGGGACAGAACTACATTGAATGACATCTACTAAAGCTTCTAAAAAGTTAAAATTGGTATTTCCCTGCTTTTGGTTTGGCTTCTGCTTTTTTTTTTTTTTNTTTTTTTTCAGAAGTGAAGGGACAAAAGACTCATGGAGTTGTTTTGTTCCATTTGGGTGTTTGAAGGATTGGAAAAAATTTAATTCTAACACTGGTGAATTTCATGATTGTTTCATGTTCCTGATGCTGTGTAATATCACAGAATACTAAAGGCAGTATTAATTTCTGTATGACTTAACTTTCAATATTTGAAATAACGTCCAGATTTTTTGCTAAACTTAGTGAATTTTTTTTTATTATTTTTCCCTATGCAGTGCAGCTAAATCTGAGTTGTCCAATATATCTAAGCCTGTAGTGGATATTCTCTAATCTCTGGGAGAATCCAGTCTTAGATATTTGTTAGAATTTCTCTTTTGCATGTATTTTGTTACATTATCATTCTTTTCTGTCAATACTGAATTTCCTGGCTTTAGAGCATTTCCTCAATTATTATCATTATTTTATGATTTGAAGTTGACACTTCATTTCTTTGATTGGTTTCCTATGGTGTCAATATTTCTTATTTTGTCACATTGAAGCTCTGTTAATGTTTGATATTCTCTCTGAAGATATAAAATTCTCCAATGTTTTATTTTATATTATTTCTTAATATTATATTTATTTTATTTTATTCAGTTTGTAAAAGAATGTGTTGATGATCCATAATGATAAATTACTAATTATGTTTTCAAAAATTAGCATATGAAAACAGTCAACTAGTTATTGGGCAGTTACTTCAGAAATCAAGCTAATTGATGATGAATTTCAAGCTGGTATAAAAGGGCTGTTTTCAAATTAGGTCATTTTATAATGAAGGGCTTGATGACTCTAGTCTGAGTTCAGTGTTTGTTGCTGTCCTAAATGCTGTTCAGATGACACTAAAAGAATGGCTAAACTTTATAGGGTTCCCTTTGTAGTCTGTTATGAAGCACAGGAGTGGGATAAAAACTTTTAGAGGGTGTGTCTGTGGGGACACAATAACGAGGCTCTTACACCTGCTAGGTTCAGCAGAAAGAAGCAAAATGGATCCTCTTTATTGACACTACATTATTCTTATACACATTCCAATACTTAAGTAAACATCGGCTCTATTTACATAACTGTGTGAGAAAATCTCTGACTCCAAGGTTAAAAACAGAAGGCTTACAGAAAAAACAAGCTTTAGCAAAAGCCCAAGGCAACAAGAGGGGGGATAGGACATCATGCAGTTGTCAANTTCTCTTTTGCATGTATTTTGTTACATTATCATTCTTTTCTGTCAATACTGAATTTCCTGGCTTTAGAGCATTTCCTCAATTATTATCATTATTTTATGATTTGAAGTTGACACTTCATTTCTTTGATTGGTTTCCTATGGTGTCAATATTTCTTATTTTGTCACATTGAAGCTCTGTTAATGTTTGATATTCTCTCTGAAGATATAAAATTCTCCAATGTTTTATTTTATATTATTTCTTAATATTATATTTATTTTATTTTATTCAGTTTGTAAAAGAATGTGTTGATGATCCATAATGATAAATTACTAATTATGTTTTCAAAAATTAGCATATGAAAACAGTCAACTAGTTATTGGGCAGTTACTTCAGAAATCAAGCTAATTGATGATGAATTTCAAGCTGGTATAAAAGGGCTGTTTTCAAATTAGGTCATTTTATAATGAAGGGCTTGATGACTCTAGTCTGAGTTCAGTGTTTGTTGCTGTCCTAAATGCTGTTCAGATGACACTAAAAGAATGGCTAAACTTTATAGGGTTCCCTTTGTAGTCTGTTATGAAGCACAGGAGTGGGATAAAAACTTTTAGAGGGGGGATAGGACATCATGCAGTTGTCAATGAATCCATGGATGATATAGTAGCCATCAAATTACTGCAGATTACAAGCTGAAACTTGAATTAAAGTAAATCAAGACTTAAACCAGTCTAAACACTTGTCTCTGACTGTGCTTCCTTGACAAGCTCAGCAAAGGTAGGGTGGAGCATCAGGTTCAGACACCCAATGGATGCGTTCAAGGCAGTCAGTTGAAGCTGCTTCCTTCAGCAGAGGCCGCTTCCACTCCTCTCCAGCCAACTACACCCCACCCCACTCACTGTAGGAACAACGATACCTTAGATACCAAAGTAAGTTGCCACAACAACTTTTCCCTTTCAGAGGACAGAGTGAAGGTGCAGCACTCAGTCCAGTTCTCAAAAGTTAATGCAGGCATGTACTCCACTTTTTTTCTAGGCAACTTTGTTTTGGCTGTATGAAAATGCAAGATTAAGGTCAGGTCCCATACTGGCAATAAAGCACAGCGTGTTTTGCAGCTGATCTCTGCAGCAAGCTAATATGCCTGGAAACAGCTATTTTCCCCCAAACATTTTAGTAAAAACCTTTTCAACTTCTCAAAATTGCAAACCTGTGCAATGTAATTGTCTCAGTCGTGCTATTCATTTCTTTTCAAAATAATCAAGAATAATCAAATCCTGATACTGTATCTAAGCATCATTTTAGTGGTAAAAATGTGACTATTATTATGGGTTTTTTATAGTTGTATGAATCGACGACTTCCAACTCAATCATTAGGATTGTCTTCATTTTTAAAGGTATGAGTGACACTACTTGAATAGAGAAAGATTATTGGCTTTTGCTTTTTTTTAAGCTATTGTATTCATATCTTGTAAAATATATTAAAAAGGAGGTAAGACTCCCTTGAAGTAGCTTGCTATTTTTGCCAAAGCAGATCACACTTTTTCAAGCTTCTATAAGCTCAGAAAAGCATATTTAGAATTAAAGTGACAATAAAGTCTTTCTAAACTAGTTCCTAATCATAGAATAAGTTAAAATAGAAAATATTAGTATCTCACCACATACTATATCCTTTCCTATGAACCAAATCATTTTTGCAATTATATGTGAACTTTTCAATCCACTATGGCGCTGGCCCTTTCATGGAATTTCCACTTCTCTTAATTTTCCTACTTTTTCTTCTTTTCCTTAAAAATGTTCTCTCATAGCCTTTTTGAAAATCACTTTCTCCTGGATTTTTTGCATTGTTTCACATCAGTCTGGTGGAAATAGTGCATATATACATACGTATATAGGCAAGAGAACACAGTGTATGGAATGATGGGATGTTCATTTCTCCTAGTTGCTTTGCAGTATTTTACTGGAGTTACATTACAAGGAGCCAGAGGGTATGACTATGAGCTTGTCCTCATACAATGAAAAATTGCATTCTGACTACCAGTAAACTGCTCTGAATTTGAATGTCACCTGTCTTTTCCTGAATAGTGTGCTGTTTCCTACTACTTCAAAAAATTGCATTTTCAAGCCTCTGGCTATGAAGTTAAGTAGGTGAAGTTTTTATTCTACTGTCCTTATACAGCTTTGTATATACAGTTGTGTCAATTGCACTCAATGAGACTTTATTATCATGAAAAGACATACAGAGGTGCTGCTGAAGTGTAAAAGGGATGGACTAGTCAGGAATCTCTTACAGGGAAATAGCATCTCCCCTCATAGTGTCTGAGGCTTTATCTTCCAAGTCTGTCTACCATGGCTGTTCCTGTGGGAAGTTTTGGAAAATGAAAAGCCGACCTCCTAAGTGTATACTAGATGTGCAGTCTATAACGAGGTTTGCTTAGAACGATGGTGCATCCAGCTCTAAAACAAACACTAAGGCAATATATCATATGGCATATCGTGTAGAATTTCTGAGGCAAAACACAGTATAGATGGATCAGGAGCAGTTACAGTGGAAAAGTTTTGGTAAAATAAGAGTGAAAAAACTCTGGATGGAAGTTTTGAAAAGAGATATAACTGTTATCAGTTTTTAGGTCAGAGTTTTATCAATATACTCAAATATTTTTATGCCCTTTTAGATATATTTAAACATTGGATATTTAGTCATAGAGGGATATGGTAAATTTGGACATTTTTATGTCACATATAATACACTTTATAATACACTTTTTTTTTTTNCTTTTTTTTTTTTTTTTTTTTTTTTTTTTTTTTGGGGAATGGATTTTCCCTCTGGTTTTAGCGAAACTTCCATTCTTGGATGTGTAACTACTATAGACATTATTTGCAATTCTTATGCAGGTTCTGAAGCTCAGGTGCAGATTGCAGTAGACACAAGTAAGTAAACACAAGAGCAAGACTGTGTCCTCTGCTTCTCTGCTCTAAAACTGAAAAGAAAATGTGAATGCATCATAAATTATAGGCAACATATTCAAGGTGTAATATCTGTTAGTACATACAATATCTGGTAATTTAAGCTTAAATACTTTTTCCTATATATTTTTAGTTAATGATCTTTCCAAATGTTGAATTCAAAAGGTAAAAGAGGGCACTTTATATTTTCTTTCAGTCTGCCACTTCAGTTTTTCAGCTTTTATTCCTTTAAAAGGAAAAAAAAATCCTTCTAAAATTTACAGTTGAACTTTTTGGACCTGCTGCTCACTTTTTTTTGTTGCGCATTTCAGTTGGGTGGTTTGTCTTGAATGTGACAGCTTTGTAGCATAGTACTGAAATATTACAGCAGTAATTCTGCACCATTGTGCCTAATGTTACTGCAACATCCTGCAGATTTGCACTCTGAATATGGGAGGAATTCGGGTTTATTTACTTTAATGACTAGGTAATGAGTCTGAGCCACACAGATCAAAGTGAACCACTAAGAGAGAGGCTGTTATGAGCCAAAACTAATAAAAGGCTCCAGTTTGAGAAGAGGGTTGTACTCACTTAGTGCAGTAAGAGAGGGGATAAGTGTTGGGAAGAGAAGAAAGGATGTTTCCCACCAATGTTTAAAATAATGTAGACCAAACACTGCTGCTTTGACTGTCCACTGTTTGGCAGCCCTTTGGACTTTGCAAGAAATTATTCCCCTTCTTTATTAAAGCAGTTAGAACCTCATGCTGTTCACACTGGTTTTATGGAGTTGGATCATTGGTTGGAGACTAAGATAGGCCCAAATTATCTCTCTGCTTGTTGGCATACTCTTCACTCCTAAATGAAAACCCTCTTACTGGAACAGTTATATAGTGATAAAACAGGCATATTGAGGGCTTCAGAGGCTGATTATCTTCTATTAATGGATAAGAAAAGAATGTAATATTAAATGAACTATCAGAGATCTTTCAAGAAGAATGTACCCTTTTGGGTAGCATGAAAAAGAGCCTGAGAACAGAATATTTCATACTAAAAGGTTATTTTTCCTCCCATTTGTTCACTCAGGTGTTGTTAACCATATTGTTTTACCCATTGCTGCATGGCTCCATGGGACCACAACTCAGCTTTCAGCCAGCTGATGTTCCTCATAAAGAAATCAAATATAATTGAATCAGATGACTCTGGAGAAGTATAGGGAGTGTGAAATTTTTGTAATTTGTCCTCATCATTTTGTGTTGGTATTTTCAATGGAAGTGGAAAGGAGGAAAATGGAGAATAAACCTTTCCCTCATTTGACACCTGATTTTGCAGCTTATGTGGTTGAAGGTATTTCATATGTAAGATATCATACTGCTAAGAACTTGCATGTGATAAAAAGCTCCAGAAGTGACCACAAACATGGTTTGCATTAAAGTCCCTATAGCATTCCATGCAGACTGTGGATTCAGTAGTAGAGTGAATATTAAAGTAATCATTTTTGTTTGTGTTCCAAACTTACTGGGAGCTGGGGGGAAATTACCATGAGGTGCATATGGATGCTTTTCTAGTCATATTTTTCATGGTAGATTTTACATGGAAAGTTCCCAGCTCAAATTCAGAAGAATGTCACTTTTTCCTCTTTCTAACTTTTTATTTTTGTGTGTGTGCATCATATAATCCAGGGAATAAAGAACAAGTAAGTGGCATGTTAAGATGCAATTATCCATGAATCATTATGTTCAAATAGAATGAGAAATAAACAAAAAAACATTTGTAAATAAAAAGCAATCTATAGGAACAATATGAGAGACATGTAGATAAAGTTATGAAAGTATTCTTCTTGCATGCATATAGTCTTTGTTTTTATATTTCCTAATATTAATATTGAATGTAATAATTTATAAAGAAGAATGGTATTACACTTTCTTGATGATTTTGGAGGTTTTTTCCAACCTTAATGACTCTATGCCTACTTGGCAGAAAGCTGTAAGTAGGTTGCACAGCAACAGTTTCCTCTTCTGTATTATTGTTTACCATCTTTTCGTTAATCTTCTGAATGTTTTTACCCTAATTTTTAATAAAGCTAAATAGGAACACCTTTCTCTTCTGAATTCTTATTTTGTCCTCATTTATACTGTCTAAGAAACTTTAGGTAAATTAATTATCAATATATCAAAGTATAAAATACAGTGTAACAGAAATTCCAAAAAGTGCAGGCCACTTTGATCATTTATATTATATATTTGGAAATTAACATTCTATTGCAGTCCCAGTTCTCAGGATGAAAGTTGTAGTAACAACGGGAAGTGTCATAAAATCTATTCTGCATGTTACAGATTGTCATGGAAATAGAAATTTGTGAAAAATTAATTTTTGTACCTCTCTCAAGATAGCAATCTCACAGCCATTTCTGGATGAAATTAAGTAAAGGAGCTCCTTAGCTTTTATTTGCAGCACTGATCTGCAACCATCTCTTTTTTCCAAGCAGTTTCAGGATAGACACATATATTATTTACGGAAAATCCACAAGGAACATTTTTATAGTACCAGAATAGAAATAATATCATAACAATAAAGATCAAAGATTGATGCAATTGTGAGTACAAGTAATAGCTGCCTTGTGTGGCTGTTATCTCCTCCAGGGAATTCTTTAGAATGGCTTTCATTTTATAAAATGTGTTTGTTTCAGTGCAACCGTATACGAGCAGGGAACTGTACTTGTGTTTCTGGGGTGGTTTTTTTTTAACTTCTTTATTTTTGGCCCCAAGAAAGAAAAGAAACTAATACGAAATTGGTGTGACTGGTTTCATGAACTTTGAGACTGCTCTGAACTTTAAAGAAATCAAGTCACAGAGAAGCCATTGGTATGTGTATGTAATTTAAATGTATTTTGCCTGCCTAATGTGTTTTTAAACAAGCAGATGCCAGTAGCTCTGATGCTGTTAATGGAGTTCAATAATTTTCATGTAGAACAGTCAAGAAATACACTGGTGTAATGCACTGTCTGCTGGCCAATGCTGTTCAGCCACTTTGTTCTGGAAGCATCAGATCCGAGATGAAGCCAAAGCAATTTACATCAAATGAGCATCCTGCCCAAAGACACACAATGACAAAGTTTGTCCTCAAGGTGAGGAACATTTTAGTTTATAGTAGATGCAAATATGTGTATGTGTATGTATATATGTATACATCTTTAATTACAATCTAATATATTATGCAACATATTTAATTCTGTGTATTTTTCTATATATGGAGTAATACGATACTGCCGTGGTTTGACACTGGCCCAGCGCCAGGCACACACGACAGTCGCTTGCTCACCCTCCCCTGCCACAGCTGGGCAAAAGGAGGGGAAAGAGGAAAAAAGGGTTAATGGAGGATCCATGAGTGAGATAAGGAGAGCGGAAGAAGTATTTCAAGGGCAAAACAGGCTCAGCCCTATTTGCTAAGTAAAATTTATTATTAACAGAATCAAATGAGGGTAATGAGAAGTAAAATAAGCCCTTAAAACACCTTACCCCTCCACGCCCTCCCTCCTTCCCACTGACAACACAGGGAGGCAGGGCA
>VYXC01008332.1:3473838-3526534 GCA_013397175.1 Platysteira castanea
CTTTGTTTTGATTTTCTTCTTAAATCTGTCATCACAGAGGCATTACCAGCCTCTCTCACTGGCCCAGTTCTGGCCAGCAGCATGTCCATCCTCAGAGCCATCAGCCATTGGCTCTGCTGGAAGGAAGCTGGTGGAAGCTTCTCTGGTGGAAGCTTCTAGCAGCTTCTCAGGGCCAGCCACCTTTGCGGCCCCCCTGCTACCCAAAACCAGGCCGTGCCAAACCAAAACAGATACATATATTTGTAAATGGTGAAAGTGTGAGACCTGAAGAAATGCTGGAACACTCTTTTGTTTTCCTGAGCATGACTAGATCTGAGTTCAATTAAGACATTTTGCTATGGTTTAATACCTAGGAGGAAATTATTTATATCTTATTTGTCAGCAGAGGTATAAATGGGGCAAAAAGGTGATAAAATTTAAATCAGAATTCCAAAACAAAAAAAAAAATCTGTGACAATACCATATTTTTCTCCCTTTTCCATCCTGTTGTACGCCTTTATTTCAGTGCTACCAAAATCAACCAAGAACTAGAAAACATGTACTTTTTCCTAACTCAATATTCTCAACAGAAAAAAAAAAAAAAAAAGTAAAAAACGCTGGTATATGTTGCATTATATTACCAGATGTAAAAGAGTATTATTTTAGATTGGCAGGAGGGAGAGCAGAAGTGATGACCTGAGTGATGCTCAGATGAGGCTGGGAAATAGAATGGCTTATGGTGACACTGATTTCTCAGGTTGATGGTGATAGAGAAAGACACATTCATAATGGCAAGGAAAAAGGGAAATAAGTTCCGATACTGCCATAGTAGGTACTGACATTTAGTGGCTGAGAAATCTAGGAGGAATAACACTGCATGGACATCCAGGTTTCCCTGAGATGCCAAGTAATGCTTGATGCTTTGTACCCCAATTCTGACACTGCTGTAAGGCTTCCAAGAAACCGCTATAAATATTTCACATTTGCACTGTTCATTACTTTCATTACTTCAGCTCATATTTCTATGAGATAAAAGAGGTGATAGTGTAATGACAAGGAGGCCAAAGAGATAAATCAAAAAGGGTTAGAGGCAGGAAGTTCACTCTGAAAAAGATGACTTCACATATTATGGGGGGGGGAGGGGAACAATCACAATATAGACTTTTAATTGAGAAGGAGCTATTAGGGAGGATTTAATCCCTGACTTTAAATAAGAGGGGAGATGAAGATGTAATGTAATGGTGGGGAAAAAAAAAGAAAAATACTAAAGCAATCAAACGGCATAGTATCAAAAGTGGGAAGGTAAACATTTCTTTGCAAGTAAAACTGCACTCAGCTCTGATAAGAATCTGGAATATGAGCAATAAAAATAATTAAGGCAATGGGAAGGCCATGTTATGAGAAAAATATTAAAAGAGATAAATAACTCAGTCAAATGACATCAGGAAGACACATTCACCTTCTGTAAGAATTTAAAAGTTGCATACAGCAGGCCAAAAGGGTTTTTTCCATCAGTCACCAGGGTGCATTACATAAAACAGAGCAGTGCATTAAATTACACTAGTGCCAAAAGAAATATTGGAATTTATTTATTTAAAGGCCCAAGAAAATTGTTTTGTCAGGATAAATCTATGAGAACAATGTAGTATAGGTAGAAAGAAATCTCAGAAAATAACAATGCAAATTAGCAGCAAACCAGGAGAGAGTATCAGACATCCAATGAAAAGAAACATATGTCAACTACAGCATAAATTAGAACATCATGAGCATAAAGAGAACACAGGTACATCAGCAGCAGAGAAATGCAGACAAGCAGTACAACAGAAATAAATAAATACATAAAATTCAATCACAGGAACCCCTGGAAACAAACAGATGTAATCCTGCTTAGTAGCTGCTTGTCAGCAGGCATAGTGTCACAGCTCCTCCTTACCCTTTTAGCAATGTGAACCTACCGACCCACCTACAATCAGTAGAGACCCCACTTATAAAGGAGGATAAACGCGTGTAACTACGGCTACTTTCTTCCATGCCTAGAATGCAATATTGGCAGCAGTGTCTGTTTTTTATGTTGTCCTCCCCCAGGCTCTACAAGATGCTAAACCAATGGCACCAAAGGGCAGTGCTGAAGGCTCATGGTTATTACATGAGACATAACCAAATAAAAAAGCTCCTCAAATTAGGAATGAGATTTCCCCAAAATCTCCCTTTTTTTTTTTTTTTGGCAGATTATTGTCTGCTAAATTAACCTAATCTCTTCCCACTTGATATGTCACTCATAGTCAGAGCAACTTTAATGAGAATACCTAATCTGTTCATGGAGTCTGAACAGCAACCTCTTCTGTTACTGAACACTTCCAGTAGTGTAGAGTGATTGATATTTGTAAGCATTCATTATCTAGAGTATTCTGAGAGCACTAAGAAGCAAGCTGTCATGATGCCCTGGATTATTAACACTACTTTCTCAGGAGCCAACCACAATCCACACATTTTGGCATTCCATATAGCTAGTGTCAGCATAAAAGAAAAATGTATCTATGAAAGTTTCTTTCTATTTTTACTAATTTAAGACTCAGAGTTGACAACTACCACACAAGTAGCTGGAAACTGACATTTAACCAAACAATTTTTAAATGAATTTACATTTTTAGTTACCATATTCTATCAAGCATATTCAAGAGAAGCTATTTTCTGACTGAGTCCTTTGACATCTGACATGTCATCAATATGAGTCAGATAGTCTTATGGTGTCAGAGACATGTCTCCTTTGCTTTTAAATGGAGACATGCCCATTTACAGCATTTGATGATGTAGTTCAATGTGCATTAAGTTGATCCCCTAGAACTGTCAGAGCTGAAGGTCTCTGATTTGTGCAGCTATTGCTGTGAATCTGCCCTTCTAATTTCTCACTCAGAAGAAGCTGGTCTGGAAGCAATAACAATGACAAAATGAAGTAAAAGTCGCTGAGCTTGTAATTTTCTTTCCATGCCAGAAATTGTATGTGAAAAAAAAAGATATCTGAACAAAAGGCCAAGACTATTGGAAGTTTTTGTCTTTAAAAGGTAGTTATATAACTTATAACTTGTGATTATAACTTATAAAAAAAAAGCTGTTCTAGGGAAAGAATTTTATGCTCTTCCTGTTCCATTCCATCCTAACTAGAGGATGTCTAGAGAGATTGTACAACTAATATTAACAAAGTATTTTTAGAAAATTTATAAAATAACAGTGGGGATACTTAACACTGGGTTCACTGAAATCTCATTAGATTAGACTCACACATTTATGCAATATCTTCTTTGAGTAAGGCTCAAGTGAAGTTCTGACTTGGGAGTTTAAGGTGGCATAAAATTTATTGGTAGTAACCCTTCAGGGCCGTGAAAACTGGAAAAGATTGTCAAGCATTTTGTTAAGCGGAACAGAATACTTGGGTGGAAAAATGGCTGATGAACTTCAATTTTGCTAAATATAAAAGCCTGACCATGTAGAAAAAGAATTCTAACCTTAATTATACTGTACGGGGATCTGGCAAAGGTGTTCATATTCAACAAGAAAGTTTGGGATTTATAACAAACAGCTTGTTGCATTCCACTGTGGGGAACTGTGAGGAGTTCTTTTAAAAATGGATGGTCAGGAATGAAATTAAGCCAAACGAGGCAAACCTTGCATCTGAGAACTGTTTATTGATAACGAAAACAAGAAGAAAAAGCCCAAACAAAAGAGGGCAAGAAGAGACAGAAAAGAGGAAAGGAAAATGGAAAAGGACTGGGGGAGAAGAGAGAGAGGGGACAGAGAGAAGAAGAGGGCGTTACCACCAGCGAGTCAGGGCAGTGCTGTCAGTGCCCAGGCGGTGGAGGGGTGTGTGCACGCTGCCTGCCTGGGGATGGGCTGGGTCTCGGTGAGCCTGCGTGGCTCCCAGAGGGATGCAACTCCACAGGTGAGGCTCCCGTGGTGATGGCACTGGACAAGCAGTGAGTGGGCACTTGGATGGGGGGACCAGGACCCTGGACAGGGTCGCAGTGACCAGCTGGATTGGGTGGCAGGGTGGGTACTGATCGGCATTGCAGGGTTGGAAGCAGGCAACTCAAAGATGCGGGGCGAAGTGGGAAGGCATCAGTCAGAGGCACAGGATGGCAGGACAGGTGTGAGGGCAAACCAGTGAGGGCAGGAGAGCCAGAAGACAGGCTGGGCCAGGGCAAAGGAGGGAGCAAGCAGGAGCAGCGAACAGTATCGAGCCCCTGCAAGCAGCAACGCAGTTGGTTTTTATACCTCCCAGCCCCTCCCAAAGCCTGACCGCTAACAGGGAACCATCGGTCCCGTCCAACCTCTCTTTGCCATCCATTGATGGAGACCTTTTTGTGACCTGATTGGAGAAGCCCCTCCACAGTAGAGGCACTACTGACTGCCTCATGGGAGGTGTTGCCAGGCGAAGTCCCCCCAGAGACAAGGCTTCTTCTAGTTGCCTCCTGCATGTGGCACTTGTGCACCTCTCCTCCACATGCCTCTGACAACCATTGTTGAGGCATAACAAAACTGAGCTGGCTCCTCATTCAGCTCCATGAAAACATTGCCTGAATGAGTAATTACAGTCAAGAAGCACAAAGAATGTTAGGAATTCCTACAGAACAGCAAAGGACAAACTAGAAAGCATAAGTCTTCATGCATCTTTAGTGTTAAGAGCAGGTCCCATCTCCCTAATTCAAGAAGGATGCAGAGAAACGAAAAGTGTTTAGAGAAGCACGTGAAAGGTAAATCAGTGTTGCAGACTGGCTTTTGTACAAGAAGAGACTGCTGAACAGACTAGGATCTTTTAATTTGAACGACAGATAAAAAAGAACATGGTAGGGATCTATACAACTTGTCATAGTTAAACCCCAGGCAGCCACCAAGCCCCACGCAGCCGTTCACTCACTTGCCCACTAGCAGATCAGGGAGAGAATTGGAAGGATAAAAAATAGAGAGCTTGAGGGTCAAGATAAAGACAGTTTAATGGGGAAAACAAAAGCTGTGCACAGAAAGGAAGCAAAACGGAATTCACTGCATCTCATGGCAGGCAGGTGTTCAGCCAGCTCCAGGAGAGCTGGGTGCCACTACACGTAACAGTCACTTGGGAAGACAAACACCATCACTCCAAACTTCCCCCCCTTCCTTCTTCTTCACTTTAGATTAATGAGCATGATGTCATACAGTCTGGAATATCCCTCTGGTCATTTTGGGTCACCTGTCCTGAACGTGTCTCCTCCCAACCTCCCATGCACCTTCAACTTCCTTGCCAGTGTGGCAGTGCAAAAAAGCAGAAAAGGCCTTGGGTCTTTCTAAACCCTGCTCAGCAGTAACAAAAACATCTCTGTATTATCAACCCTGTGTTCAGCGCAAATCCAAAAACCAAGCCTTATACCAGCTACTATGAAGAAAATTAACTCTAGCCCAGCTAAAACCAGCACAACAATCATGAGAATGCATGGAAAAGCAACTGTTGACTGTTTATTATCCAGGAACCTTCAAAAGAAGTTGTCACTACATGAGTAGTTTAAAACAAAATTGGTGTCATGAATTCACCCAACACTCCCAACTATGAAATTCAGTGAAAACCAAGAGTTTACAGGCATCTAGGAACCAGAGACATTTATGGTACAAACACCAACTGCAGGCAGTGAAACGCAAGGTTCACTTTCTGCTACGGAAGAGTGTGACTGCTGTGGTCCCTTTCACAGGCATAACACTTGGTTAATTGAACCTTTGATGTGACCCAGTTGGAACACCTGTATCCTATCCATCCTCATGACAGGAACTATCCCACAAGGTTCGTCAGCTTGCCTCACAGCACTCAGCACTTACCAACGACATTAGCATTTTCATGTGGAGCAGCACTATGGATGTGGAAAAGTTCATAGCTGGTTTGATTCAAATCCCATGGACTTATTTAAGCACACAAGCTGCATTCCTTTCTGTTTAAACTAACTGGGAGTCATGCTCCAGCAGCTCATGTAGCATCCTGCAACTGCTGAGGAGTGTCTGGTGCAAGAGACTGGCCGAGAGCCTGTCTCGAGTAATGATCCTAAACCAAACCTGTAGGTCTTGGGTCCTTAGTGCCACTGTGGCATTTTGCAAATGTGCCACACTACCTGCTGATGAAAACAGAAGAGTGATATTGGACAGCCTGGAGTCTGCAGATGCTTTATCATGTTCCTATGTTTTTCAGAAGTATTTCTCACCATTTTGACTATGTTAATTGTCCCACCGATCAAGTGGGATGTTTAGTATCCCATGTCTTGAATAATAGTGGGAAGCCAAAGATACCATGTTTTCAATAAATTTGGAAAGCTACATTTTCCCTTTGTTATTTCATCTTCTTTCTTTTGTTCAGTCATCCACTGTGTAATGGCAGTAAAAGAACAGGTGAGGTAGTTAGTGATATGACCTTATAGATCCCATGGTTAGGATGATTTCAAATGTCTGCAACAACCCTTACAGAACAAGAAACAGAATTCTTTACTGTTGGATATAAAAGAACACCAAAAGACTAAACCTAAACAGAATATTCACCTTTTTGCTACTTTTTCTTGGATGTATTGAATCTCACAGAGCTATGCAGAACTTTCTTCCCAGCAAAACAATTGTATTAAAGAAAAAAGAATATTCTTTTTTTGCAGGCTGTTTCATTGTGTGCTTCAGATGTACAATTAATGATATAAAAAGACTATTCAACTTCTTCCTATTCTGACAACTTCAGATCTTATTTTAATTGAATCAGCTTGTCTGAGCTTTGAAAGTGTTGTCAAAAGAAAATCACAGCCACAAGGACTCAAAACACCTTTAGAGTGTTATCAACAGTAGCAAATAATATGAGCTTGGAAGAACAATGAAATGAAATCTGACCTTTTCTCTGGAGATATCATATACATTTGGAGTATAAAGTGACAAAGTATTTTTCCTTAATGTTATTGTCATTTTTTGACATCAGTGTTAGGAACTCAATATGACTTCGACTAGCCTCTTTGGGCTGAAGGTGTAACATCATAAAGCCTCAAAATGACAGTTCACACAACGGGTCTGCTTGCATATCTCCCCTCACTGCCCCTAACAACCTGAGTGAAAATGTTTATTCACATCATGTCTTTGAGACAGCCACTCAAAGGGAAGGGACTTATAGAACAAAACAGATGAAAAGAGAAAGGCCTATATTTTAAACGTAAAGACAAACCCATAAGGATGTGAAAGAAATTTGAGTCTTCCAGTCAGAGTGCAAAGTAAATTCTAATATATTTGTGTACATTTGCACTTTGCACTTAAACTAAAGTTTATTTTGGGGAAGAAAAAAAAAGGTGAAGATTAATCTATTCACTGACAAAAATGTATATTTATTTTACTTTGTCATAAAGTGTCTGGTTAGATTTAACCCATTATTTCTCTCTGCTTGATATTTAAGTTCAGGTAACATGTTGCACTTTTTTAACAAAAACATATGAAATTCAAGGGTTCTCATGATATAAATTAAATTTCCAAAAAAAAGATTAAAAAAAAAATCAGATGGATTGGAGGACTTTTAGGCAGTACAGGGAATTAGAACATCGCTTGTTTGGAGTAGGTATAGAAGCATAGTTTGAAACCTACCTCAAATCTAAAATGAAAATAAGCAAAATGCTGTAATGTCATTCTGCTCTCCCACCAGGAAGTTAATTAAAAATTATGTGTTTCTGCTCTCTGCTCATCAGGTATTGCATACAGAGTTGCATGCTTCCAACAGCAAAAATGCACAGCTTGTCTATGAGCTAAAGGCTTGCTCATGCTCGGCAAAGCTGATCTCTGCAGCTACTGAAGCTGTTACCACTGCTCTGCTGCCTGCCTCGTGTGCTTCCTGGAGGTTAAACCCTGATAACAGATATGGCAAAAGGGAGTCTGTGAGCATCTTTCATCTGCTTCATTCTGGCATAGCAGCACAAACTACCATTGCTGGCAGCTGAAGTGATTATACTAGACAGTGACTGGAGTGCTTAAAGTGTGCTTTTCTTCTCCTCTTTTGCATGTGCTGTAAGTTACTGTCTTAAATTACCATAGGATGATTCACCACAGTGTGTCTGCATGCTAGAGTTGGTTCTATTTTTCTCTTAGAGGAAAAACATGCCGTAAAATTCAAATCAGTCTGCAGACACTAATTTTGAAAAAGATAAAACAGAAAGCCAATAATTTACCGGTCAGATTTACTTAATTTTCTTCAAGTTCACTGCTGCTTCTTTTTATCAGTGCAGTCTCCTAGTATCAACAGTGAGGACTTCAATCAAGTGGACTGGGGCTGAAGTTGGGAAAACCTGATGCTGTGTTTTCCTTGAATAATTTTGGAGTCCTGAGGAAAAGTAAAATGCAAAATAATCCCCATTTCTCTGAACATCTCCAGTAAGACTGAAACATAAAATCAGCTAGACTCAATAAAGAGTTATGTACTTTAAAAGTTGTCTTACTGTAGAGCAGTTAACATCAGCACCTCAGTCTTCCTTCTGACTTTTTTATTTATTATTTTAACTTCTGTATTCTGATCCCAAGAATAAAAGTAGAGAAAATAATCCAAATATCCTGATAATTAACCAGCTTGAGTTTTGCTCCACTAAAATAAAACATTTCTGCAGTAGGTGTCTTCCAAAAATTATATATTAAGAAAAGAAAAGAAAAGGGGAAAAAAAAAGGAAAGAAGAAAAGGGGAGGGNAGAAAAGAAAAGAAAAGAAAAGAAAAGAAAAGAAAAGAAAAGAAAAGTCTGTTAGCCTGACTGTGCCATCTGATCCCAAGTGAGTGGCTGCAAACTTAACCTGGGGTTCAGGTTATCTGTCTATTCTAAGTTAGAGATAGTAAAGAACAATATTCTGAAATTCAGTACTTTGAAAACAGGAAAAGACTATACTCTGCACACATACACACTGTTCAGCAAGGAAGACATGGAATCCAGTGGTCTTATCCCTGCAGCTGCTAAAACTCAAACACAGGAGACACAAAAAGCTATTCATAGTTCAGAAAATCTCAAATCCTGTAGGGCTTTGCTATACATTCATGTCCTATCTTGTACCTCTGGTCTGCAAGACTAATGTAGGTGGTGTGAAAGATCATAAATTATCTGATGAACTAAAGATAGAACCTGGCTCCCAGTTAGCTTCAACCTAAGAAGCAACCACTCATAATCCTCGGCACTTCAGAGTATCCCACTTTCACCTGGTTACATGAGAAACATTGATTTTAGTATTGATGGCCACAGTTTATCCTGTGTGAAGTCCTTTCAAGGTTTAAAAAGTTGGTTTTGTGGGTAAGCAAATAGCAACCCAAACATTATAAAGAAGCATGTAATCAAGCTATTAAATAGAACTGCAGTTTTACTTTTGAAAGCAAATCATCAAAATGGTTATTGGTACAAAAATATTCTTTAAGCACTAACATTTCTAAACTCAGCTGTTTCCAGTTCTTTTTGATTAATGAAGCATATTTATGCTTTTGCCATTTTCAGGAAAGATTGCCAGGCAATATCATAGAGCAAATTTATTTATTATTTATATCTAGAAACTGCGATACATTGAAGTTTTCTTAATAGATGTGTTTTTATCTCCCAGAAGACAATTGGAAAGGTAATTATGACATGCAAATTGTGATTCTAATTAAAAATAATATACTGATGTACAGTATCTATGTACATCAACCTATGCTTGGTAATTCTTCAGGTAGACTGAATTCTGATAGAAATTTTACTCTCTGATTTATATGGTTTAGTCCAGTTTCTCCCAAGTATAAGGTTTTATGTTCCACCTTTCACATCTGTGTAGTTTTTCTTCTTCAAATCCAGTTTCAAAATTTTCTTAGTTCACATATTTAACATATTTAACAAGTTTTCATTAGGTTTTCATTTGGGCTGTTCTTTAAGCCTTTGTCTTTGATGAAATGGTTGTCACAGCCTTTATAGTCTCTCTAATTAATGTAAAAAACACGAACCAAAACACAAGTCAGTCAGTTTAAAACATTTGCAGTACATTTGAATTATAGTCTTTGTGGACGTTTTCCTTATGTCTATTTTCAGTCCTTCTTTCGTAAAAGATTAAGAAACAAGGACACAAGGCAGAGAGAAAAGGACACCTGACTCAATAAACTGTTCGTTTAAGTTTATCTCACACCCATTTTCCTGCTCAGTAACTATATCCTTTGATTCCCTTCCTGATCAGACATGCAGGGTTCTCTCTTAAACTCATTTGAGCTATTTGCTTTGATGGCTTTACTTGGCAACTGCAATAAGTGAAATTCTCTGCTTGAACTCTTTGTGTGCTCTCTCTCTGCATTTAAATTCTGGTGTCTAATGTCTGAATCATTCATACTGAGAATATTTTGTCCTATCTTTGCTATCACTCCCTTCTCATAATTCTAGATGTTATTTAGGTCATCTCAGAAGCTTCCCATTTCTCTTAATATAAAAAAAATATTAAATTTGTCTAAAAAAATTATTTAATTCCAGTTGCTTATGAGAAAGTGCTCTAGGTTTAGGAAAACATCTTAACCTAAACCTCAAAACCAAGTGTTAGAAAGACTTAACTAATTCTGCTCACTGAAAACATAATTATCTTTCAGCTTGGTATGGGAATGATTTTTTACTTTGACTTCTAAGCACATAGCATCTTGTAATCTATGCAGATATTTTATAGCTGTTTAGTCTGAAATACTTATCAGCCCATTATTTCAAACTTTCTGATACTTTTGGCCCCATCTGCCTATACGGGTAAACAGTTGTTAAACGGAACCCTTGTGCTGAATTTCATCATCTGTGGTAGGGCAGAGGAGAAGATCAGATTAAAAAAAGAAACAGCAACAGGAAAAAAAAACCCAACCAAACAAAACCCAAATAAAATCCCCCCAAAATTCTAGGGCACATTAAAAATAATTTTTATGGGTTAAAAGTTAGAGTTAAAATCAAATCTGAGTTCTAAGCTCTCAGGTCCTCTAGCTTTTAAATTATTTTAAAATCAAGAAGTTTTGCCTCAGTTATGCAATGCAGGTACAGAAAGTGCTTAGACCTAAAAGGCTGTGTGTACTGAATACAATATCAGTGCATTCTGCAGCATGTCTCAGTCTCCAAGCTGTAGTTGCCTGGACCAGAGCTCCCTTACAAGTACATCCCCTGACTGCATGCCTGGGCTTTCTTCCAAGGGAGAGCAAAGCTCATCATCCCAATGCAGCACCACGCTGCAGCTGCAAGGAGCACTGTGGTTTCACTAATGTGTGTGTGCACAGAAACCCAAGAAGGATTGCTTTTTTATCTGATAAGTTATACAGACACAGCTCGGTTCTCATTAAGAGAGGTCAGATACAAGGGAAAGATAGACTTAGGTTTTATAGAGGGAAAAACAAATTTCTGCTCATCTCACCATAACTGTAGTTTATAAATTAACTAGAGAGCAAACAGCAGTCTAACCCTCAGGATCTTCACTGACTTGTGGCAGAGATCTTTGTTGTGGTCCTGGTTTCCAGGACAGTACTAATGGTTTATCCAAGGTATTTTTCTAGTAAAATGGACATGTTACAAGACAGGGAAGGAATTGTACTGGTTTATCTCATGCTCTAGCAGAACACCTCAGTAACTAAGCTATTGAGTAGAAAAAGAGCAGTCATATTTTATGAGACAGAAATTATTGTTACTCTGCTCAAATAAAGCAAGCTCATGCTGCTATCTGCTTTCACTTCAGGATTTCTGGACTGAGGATCCCAAGTGGATTTCCTAACAACTGCAGGGAACTCTCATGGGGTAGGATTATTAGACTGATCACATCCCTGTTGTTTCCCTGTAGGTCATCTCTTTGTCATGACCTACTTGTGCCTAAGCTTAAACAAGGAAGCACAGTCATCATCCCTGGTATTCTACATATTCGATGGAAACAAATAGCTCCTGTGGAAGATTCATATTTTCAAACACAGGACTTAAAACCATTTAATCTGCAGGTTCCTTAACTTCAAATAAGGTTCAGAACCTACAAATCTCTGCATCCGTATGCTTTGCTCACATTTGCATCTATAACCAGAAAAAGGCTGCAACTCCTAATTCCTGACAGCCAGGAGGTAAATTGGATCTTCCCCTCAGAGTTCAGCAGTGAACTCTGGCACACCACTGTTTTCCAGTATCAAATGAAACACCATACCTTAAAAACAAAATCTGTAGAACATTTTGAAACCAATTAGAGTGACCTTCACTAAACACATCAGGCTGAAATATTTGCTTCAGCTTGACTTTTTGTGTTTGCCTTCTCCTACAATCATGATTTTAATTTGCCTCTATTTTGTTGCTTCAGATAATTTTAGTGTTCAGTGTATTACTTAAATAGTAACCTTGGCATTGTTATTCTACCACACTGACCTCTAATACAATTACCTCCATTTTAGATTGATAATAACTGGAAAAATATGCAAATATCCTTTAATCTCTTTACTCAATGCTGAGGTTTGTTTTGTCCTTTTGTTTTGGGGGTTTTTTTCTTTTGGTTGGTACTTATGATCAGCTTTCTGATCCCTAAACATGATTTTAATCAACATTTCTATGGGACATTTAATATGATTCAATGATGAGAGTTTTTCTTATTAATTCAGAACATTTAGTGACTAGCAAAGGTGTTTTATCTTCATAGCTCCCGGCAAAAAAGAAATAATATATTCAGAAGTACAGAAAACATGGGTAATTTTATTGCATCACTCATGCTTGTTTGATTTTTTTATTTCCCCAACTCAATATATTGTCTAATAAAAAAAGTAGTTTGTAGTTCTTCTCTATAAGGGGATCAAAGTGCAGAACTCAATGACAGAGGCAGAGAACCATGGCAAAGTATTTGGCTGTCATAAGAGACCACATAATTACCCACCAGTACTTCCCAAAAACAGGCATTAAACTGGTGAGGGGAAAGATTAATCCTCTGAAACGCAAGCTTCATTATTCAATAATCTCTGTGTGGCTGGGAGCAAAGGAAGGCATAGGCAGAGCTGATTCCTAGGTTTGGGAAGCAGCTGTTTACTCCAGTAGCTTGAGCAATATGGACAGTGTGAGGCAGGCAATGCTCTCCTCATCTCTCATCCCAGTGCCTGCCCATATTCATGTAGAGTATTCATCATGATCATAATTGATAGGAGAGATTTGCCTCTTATTTTTTCTTCCTGCCTAGCTGCTATCTCTCAGCAAGAAAATGTCTCTTTTTCACCATATTTCTGATGGGGATAACTTTTCTGAGGTTTGAGCCAGGTGGGCAGCAAATTGAGTTTATTCAGCAGTCCCCAAACTGTAGTAAAAGAATCACCATTGAAAGAACTTTCAGGGACTGCACCAAGGCAATGAAATATTGAAATATTTTACCCATCTCCTTTAGCAGTCAGTATAAAGCCTGTTTAAAAAATAAATACCAAAATCATGATAAGACCTAAGGAAAAGCCTGGACTATTGTGCTTGTCAGGGTTCTCTGCTCACTGACAAACTCTAAATGCCCTGACCTCCCTGTAGCCTTCACCGTCAATAGTTAGCATCTATCTCTGTAACCTTGGACCAAACTTCTGGGAAAAGAGCTACGTTGTGGAAGAAAAACCTGTGAGGAGCTTATCTGGGACCTCTGCCTGTGCATCCTCTGCTTTTTGGCTCAGGTACCCCTTTTAAACCCTGGTGCTAAGTTTTCCACACTTCGCAGGTGGCTAGGGATTGTCACCACTTCTGCCCCACTTCTCTTGTTTGGGCACTGTGGGGCTGCACTCCCCGTCAGGGAGGACACTGCCCTCCTCACCTTGGTGGCTGCCAGCTTGCTCCTGATGTAGAGCAGTCAGCTCATGCTACTGCTTTCCTTTGCATCCAAGGTGATTTCAATAAAGCACACCCCTGGAGCAAATTTGTTGTGTTATTTCATTGTCTGTTTTATTAGAAAAGGAATTAAATGAAAACTTTGTGGTTTTGTTCATGGTGAGGGGCTTTTGTTGTTTTTTATTATTTAAAAAAATCCCAAAGAAATGGGTTCTTGGCATTTTCAATGGTATTTAAGTGCCAGGCAGATGTGGGACTCCAACCAAGTACATTGCTTCCCATTTCTTTTTTTTTGCTCAACCCCTACTGTTTTGTGCAGTTGAGCTGGAAGGCCCAGATGCCACTGCTGCTCTAAATACCTCTGTAAAATGCAAGTCTGAGAGAAATGCTGCAGCTGTGCCACCTCCTCTCCTTGTTTCAGGGGCATTGCTATCCCCAGGACCAGTGACATTTGGATTGCACCATGCTGTTCTGCACACTGCCTGTTACTGCCTGTGGACTAGGCAGCATTGAAAAGAAAACAGTAATTTGGTATTTTTGCTATATGTTTTTTTAATTTCCCAACCTCCAATAACTTTGGACCCCTTCCCTTCAATTTTCTTTGTTGGAAAAAATGTTTCACACTTTAAAAACAAGCGTCTTCTTTAGGAAGTAGGAGAGAGAGAGAGAAATATGTCTGCTCTTGTGAACAAAATTACCGCCCTGAAAAATCTTAAGACTGACTCAAATTACCCTATATTTCTCCCCTATAATGTTTTCACATACCTCAGTACAAGAACCATTTTATTGCTTCTATAAAAACAGGGCTCACAATACCTCAGACTGTTTTGTTTGTAATTTCTCCCATTCATTAATTTACCTATATTCCAACACACAAGTGTTTATTTTTGACATTTCTAAGCAAAAAAAATCGACAACAAAGGCACCATCAATTTTATTGGAATTGTGGGGATCAGCAGCTCAATTTGCAGGTTGTTATTATTTGGATGATAGATTTGAACAACAAGGAAATTTTACAGTTTATCTGATAAAGGAAAATACAATTAATTTTATTTATAAAGCTATTTATAAATCACCTATTCGGTGAATATAAATAATGCCATGTAATTTACAGGACAAATTATATAGCATAAATAATGAATATTCTCAATGATCAGCTCATGAATGAATCATGAGTAAAAATTTATTGACACAAGCTATTTACTGAAGAACTGCAAATGGAAAAATATATTTGTAAAATTCATAACCTGTATCCAGATAACTTGCAAAGTGTAGAAATTTAAACCGAACACTTTTTATTATTCTGAAGACATGAGTAATGTACATGCATGACCATTCAACTGACTGACTCACCCTTCCATTCAGTACTTTCTTAGAAATCATGAAAGAATAGTAAGGCATCTCTGAGCTAGCTCAGATAATTTATGCATCTTGGATATATCAAATCAGTTCAGTCTTGTTGGTGTGCTGAATCTCCTCAGTTGTCTCAAACAGCTGCCTTTGTTAATACCCAAATACATGGAACTGCTTGAAAACTGTCGCAAGAACCCAGACTCCAGGTGTTTTGGATTTATTTTGCAAAACCAAAATGAATCAGAGTGTTTCGAATGTTTGCGCTTCCATGTAATACTCATTTGAGAGCATTTAAGGGTTGATGGATGAAGCAGGGCCTGTATTGTGCTAGGTGATTTATGAACACCAGACAAAAGTGAGTCCCGGCCTATTACAATTTATAATCTAAGTAATTTAAGTAAAATTATGCATAATTCTTATTTGCATACTGACAGGGTTAATGCAAGGTATAACTAGTTGTCTGAGAGATCACATTTTTTCCTCATGTGTAGTCTCAAAAGACTACCTACCTTTATGTCAGTAACATTTCAGAACAGCTGGGTTTTTTCAGAAGTATTTGAAGAAATGCAAGACAAACCTTGTTCCAGGCAACACCACATTTCTTAATCACGGAGCTGGCCAAGACAAAAGTGTGAAGTTGAGCTTCACAACAGGCTTTTGGTTTGCAAAGCTCACACAAATATTTTCTCAAAACAAGTTGTTACAGCTGAGAAGGTACACGGCCAAGTCACATTGAAATGTGAACAAATATGTGCAAAAACTGCATGGCACACAGCTATTAAGCAAATATTTGCATAACCCCCCTGACACAATGCACTAGGTTCTGCATAGCTTGGCTTTCAAGTTCCTGCAGCATGGGAAGATAATTCAAGACTGCTATGAAGAGGTCTTTTTTTTCATTACTGTGGTCTATCTAAAGTCACAGTGAAAATCTCCTGATGAAATGTATTTCCAAGAGCACTACTAACTAACAAAAGGACTGAATGACTTCAGCTAAATGCTGCATTATGGAGACAGATCACCACCACTATCCTCATCTGAACTGCTGCATCACATGTTTTGAGGATGAATGATTGTGCTGGTTTTGCTCATTTGTTTTCAGACCTATTAATTAGACCAAAATATTAAAAGGAAGGCAGTTCTTAGATCACAGGTGTAATTTCTTATGCAGGATATAGATTTTCATCTTGAGAATGAAGTGGCTACACCGAACTACTTTCTTTGGACTCCCTCTTCAATCTGAGATTTGGCAAATTCCAGACTGTTACAGCTACTGGAATTTATCCCTTACCTTTCAACACAAATTGCATTTTCTTACAGTGAAGAAATGCTTTTGTATCAAGTGCAAAACTGTATTCCAGCTAAAATAGAAAAAAGTAAGAGAAGAGACGAGTGAGAAGAAGTGAGAGAAACAACTCTTCAGACACCAAGGTCATTGAAGAATGAGGAGGAGAAGGTTCTCCAGGTGCCAGAGCAGACTCCCCTGCAGACTCCCCTGCAGCCCATGGTGAAGACCATGGTGAGGTAGGCTGTCCTCCTCAGTCCATGGCAGTCCATGGGGGTGCAGAAAGCCACCTTCAACCTGTGGAGGAGCCCCACAGCTGTTGCCCTGGATTTTTTGTAAGCCTTCTGTTTTAACCTTGGAGTCAAATTCTTTTCACACAGTTTTATGTAAATAGTAGCCGATGTTTACTTAACGGTATCTTCTGTTTTTCATTCCTTTTGTGATATGACAACTTTGATGAGCACCTTTCTTCTCCAGTGAGATGGAGAAGGAAGTGACATGCTCTCCAATCCCTTGTGGAGTTGGGACGTGTATAAGAATGAGATAATGTCAATAAATCGATGTCATTTCCTCCTTTCTGCTGAACCTGGCAGGTGTAAGAGCGTCTTTATTGTGTCTCCCCGGACACAACAGCAGAGCAGGTAGATGGCTGATAAAGGCTGTGACCCTGTGGGAAGCCCATGCTGGAGCAGGCTCCTGGCAGGCACCTGCAGACCCATGGAAAGAGGAGGCCAGCCTGGAGCAGGTTTGCTGGCATGGGGACCATGGGGGACCCACACTGGAGCAGCCTGTTCCTGATGGACTGCACCCCAGGGAAAAGACCCACACTGGAGCAGTTCATGACAAACTCTAGCCTGTGGGAGGGCCCCATGTTGGAGTAGTCCCTGGGGGACTGTCTCCTGTGAGATGGACCCAACACAGGGGCAGGGAAAGGATTCCTCTCTCTGAGAAGGAAGCAGCAGCAGAAAAAACATGAGATGGATGAACTGACCATAACCCCTGTTCCCATCTCTCTGCACTGCTGTGGGAAGAGAAGGAAGAGCCTGGGAAGGAGGAAAGGGTGGAGGGAAGGTGTTTTTAATATTTCTTTTACTTCTCACTATCCTGCTCTGATTTTAGTTGGTATAAAATTCAACTAATTTTCCCAAGCTGAGTCTGTTTTGCCCATGACATTAATCAGTGCGTGATCTCTCCCTGTCCTTAGCTCATGAGACTTTCATTATATTTTCTTTCTTCTTTCCAGTTGCTGAGGGGAGTGATAGAGGGTTTTGCTGGGCAGCTGGTATCTAACCAGGGTAACCCCCACACAGCACTACATTTAAAGCTTCAGATGAACTCACCTGAGACCAGCCCCATAGGAATTAACAAGAAGTAGCCTGCATGGCATCAGCATCCTTCAGAGAGATCACTTGACCTGCTCCAGTCATGAATTTTGAATCCAATTTAGGTATAGACCAGAAAGATCAATCTCAAGCTGTGGCTGCAGTATATTATTTTCTGAAATCCCAATATACTGATAAAATAAAAGTGATGATAAAAGTAAACAATGGCTTTTAATATACAGTTTTTCTTACGCCATTGTCAAATCTTGCCAGTTTAATAGTGTAGATAGAGTAAATACAGCACATGGGTGTGACGTGAGGTGACTGCTTTTTATTACTGAAAAACTAAAAGGCCTTTTTGCAATAGCTATTTAATGGTAGAAACAGTGGGCCTTTTATTCAAAATCTTTGCCTACTCAGAGATCTAATCTGATGGCAATGTGGAATTGAAACATAAGAGGATACATTTTGTAGTTTGAAGTCACCATCGCTTCTAATCCCCCTGACTCTCAGAACAATATCAAGCTGTTGAAAATTGTGACAGGTAGTTAATCCCACTTAATTAATACAGCACCACTTGCTTTTCAAATGCCAAACATATAAACACAGTGTCAGTTAAGATGAATTCGCTTTCAATTTGTGCACCTAAAGTCTACTTTACTCTAGACTGTAAATTAGAAATGTTTTCTTTATTTTCCCCTTCCTTTTGATTTTTAGGAGAGAATATATTGTGACTATTTTGTGGGTGGAGTTGACACAATCCATTTTTCTTTACATGACTTAGTGTTTTCCTCAAATGAGTTCTTCACTTATCGTCTCCTGTTACTTAAAAGCTCCAAACAATAAATGCCAAATAAGATTATATCCTGATTTAGCTATTTTTATTTTTAATTACTTGCTTTTACTAAGCAGGAGTTGCCCTGATTTTCATAAGAAATAATTTTCTTCTCCTTGTTAGCATCCTCTGCGACTATAGAAGAATGTTTTGTCATTTCACAATTATTATTAAATGGTCTCTTTCTCAAATTTACTCAAAATGTGGTAAATAATAGTGCTATAATTTCAAGACAAGAGTTTGGAAGTTGAGCTTTGACTTCTTAGGTAAAAGAAGGTTAATCTTAGTTCTGGCAATTTAGACAGTAAAAAATCTTAGTGAAGATTCTTTGCTTTGATATTCAGTCCATTTTTATTTTCTAAAATAATCTTGTCTTTTCAGTGCTGCAGAATTTTATATTTGTTATTCAGAAGATACGATTTTTTTTTGAAAAAAGCTGTTTTTTCTCAGGAAAAATGAACTTTAAATGCCTCAAATTCTTTTATAGAAGAAAGTAAATTGAACAAAATAAGTTTAAAAAAAAAAAAAAAAAGAAAGAAATACATTTCAGGATCATAAAGTTTTCCTTTTTCAGAACTTCCAAAATAAAATGATCTGAGTTTTTTTTTTCTTTTAGAACAAATTTCAACTGCTTTTATTCATACATATAAAAGAAAATTTAAACCAATTTGATTTAAAAATTTATTATGGGAGGAAAGGGATGGAGGTAATTTATTTCAGAATTTCTGATTTCCATTTCAAATCAGAATAGAAAGAATATCGTCTCTCTACATTCTGCATAGTGCAAGATTTCTATTACATCTGTCATTGTCCAGATATAAGAAAAAGATGTGTACTTTCATATATTAACATTCATCAAACCTAGAAGTCAATATTGAAAATTTGGCTTTCTTTTTTAAAAGCTGACATCTGTCCTGGTTTTCAGTCAACAGCAAGAAGAACATTATGTACTAAAACATCATTAGAATTAACCCATGTACTTAAGGAATAAAAATTCAAAATCATTGGATTTTCTTCCTGTTACATAGGAACATTCCAGAAGGCTGAAAAAAAGAAACATGGAAACATAACCATACCTGTATGAGTAATCATGCAAACGTTTGTGTGTCATGTTTCCTTTTAAGGCTCTAGTCCTTGAGATACACTCAATTAACATGGAGAACTAATAGAAGGAATTGGAGTATAATGTAGGTTGTCAGAATTTGGCACGTGCTGCTTTTTAAATGAAGCTGAAAGAACCATGAATTTTCAAGACAGCCTGCCCTTAATTTCTCTTTAAACAAGCAATTGAAAAAAACCCAAACAACCCACCCCTTCAAAAAATAGAACAACCAAGAAACAAACAAACCCCAAAAACCAACCAAACAAAAAAACCCCCAAACTAAAGCAATCCCAGACCCTAAAAATCTTGACTGGACGAAGATTTTTAAAGAGCTAGAATATAACAAGAAGAGGAGTAAAAGACAGTATACATTGGTAAAGAAAGAAAGAAAAACGCTTTAAGACACCCTAATTTATTTTCATCACAGGCTAAGAGACCCATTTGGAGTGAAGAAACAATTGATGTGATTTTTTTTTTACTTTACTGAAGTTGAAAACTGTTTTTCTGACAGTATTATAAAACAAGGGAATGTGACTTAGATAGAAATTCTGTAATGTAGATATAGAAGTACTTGTGAAATTCTATTCAAATAATATGAACACTATGTGTTCTCTGCAGTCTTAGAATTCAAATTCATTTAGTTATTGATACTGGATGATCAACAGGATGTTCTGTCCCAGTCACTCTCAGAATGCCATGAAATAGTGCTTGCAAGATTTACTATTGATACCAAGGTGAGTGGGCTATCAAACAATCCAGAGGAAAAGAACAGATTTACACACGACCCTAAGAATTTGCAAAATTTAACTAAAAAGATTGTTTTTTATGAAGTACCAAGTAGTAAAATAATGAGTTGCAGGAGTAGAGAATGGTAAATGGTGTAGTCTATGCAACCAGTGTCCAGAGAAGGCCTTGTGCTTTAGAGAAGACCACAGAGTGAATGGGAACTAGCACTGACAAGCAGTGGTGGATGTGTCAGCCCTGAGTGCCTAAACATGACTGTCATTTGCAAAAATTGTGAAAGTATTTCTTACTCTGTTTTAGTGGGTTGTGCTAGAACAATATAAGCTTCTTACAAGGCTGAATTTAAGGAAGAAAATAATGATCAGATATCTAGAATAATACTTGTAAGAAAAGACTGAAAAAAAGATTGGATTATTTACTTGGGAATGTCATAGGAGAAAGACATGTAAAGATGAAAGGAATAAATTATTCTCCAGGTCTACTTTGTGTCGAATAATAAGACATAGTCTTACAGCACAACAAGATAAATTCCAGTTGCAGTTATGGAAAAAAACCCAAGCAAAACAAAACAAAACCTAGGATAAAAATAGCCAGTTACTCAGAAAGCCTTAAAGTAATGCAAAATATCTGTTACACAGTTTAGACAAATATCAATTATATATAACTTAGCTTTAGCTGACCCTGCCACGAGCCTGAGAAATAGTCTGTATGGCATCACTCCTCTCTTTTGTTGCACACTGTAAATCTCACTGTGGATGGGTGCTTCAAAAAAAAGATTCTATCTCCTGTCTTTCTTATCAGACATCCCTGATCTCCATAGGGAAAGGTTTCTCTAGTCTCTTTCTTTGTACTCTTTCTTTCATTAAATCATCTAAATATTGTTCACCTATCATCAAACATTGGTTGTGTTTCTCTTGTAAACAAATGTCATAACAAAACACATTCCAAGTTTACCTTGCCATTTCAGTCCGTGACACATAGGTTAGAATATTCACCTTCATAAGATACTGTTGCTAGCAATATCGGTTTTGGATTACTTTTTCCTTTTTCTTTCTCAAAATAAACACTTATTGCTGTTCATCTTTTCCAAGTACTCCATAAGTTATGAAATCTATTAAGAAAGCATATTTTAAATCCACACTCATTTGCTTTTCCATTAATCCTCTATTGTTTTAAATGCATTAGAAACAGGTAATCAGCTGATGTGAACTAATGACAATCTATTTGGAGACTTACTTTATGATTAAGGATATGTATTATGAGTGGATCTGCAAAGTAGCATCTTCCTGCTATCTCTTGACACAACTGAAAGATTATCATCTCTTGTACTCATGTGACATTTCACATCTTATGCTGAAATCAGTAGACTTACTAAAGGTCACCCTGAGTGCCAACTGAGGGCAAAATTTGGTTATGCAATTTTCTGAGCAAGGTCATTTTGAAAAGAAATGAAAGTGTCTGAAAATGCAGTGAAGTTTGACATAGCTCACATCTACCTGGTACAGAGCGAGCCACAGTGGGGGGTACCTTAAGATCATCCTTTCCTTTTAGCTCTGATATGTCATGAGTTTAGAGAACTGACTTCTTTTTCCAGACAGTTCCTCCTTTTAGCAGACAAGAATCTCTCTGTCAAATGGGTCATGATTTCCACAAGGTGATGTTTCCATTTTGTTCTGAAAACATGATTTTGATCAAAGCATCCTAAATGTTAAAGATCTTTTTAGTCTACTAATGATGTTAATAGGCTAGTTTTCCCCTTTAATTTCAATCTAGTTTTACTTTCATTTTTGGTGACTTTTTATCTCTTAGCAATGAATATTACAGGTGATTTTTAAATATTTTCTTTCTTTTGTTGGTGCTATGGACGGCAACTCTGAACAAACATGTGACTAATACAAACCAGGCAAGTTTTTCTGCCCTACTCTAAGATAACTTTCTGGTCCATCAGATTTTTTGTGGCATCCTTATTGTCTGTCTCCTATTTTGCATCATGTTAATTACTGAGATATTACGCTACAATGCTCTAACACAGCTATTTGAAATAGCTGAATTCATTTGCTTGTAGTAATTAGAAGTAGATGCAAATAAAAATTTTCATTTTAAGATAATAGGCAATTACAGATTTATTTTCTCAATATCACATTTACAGTTGTTCTATGATTGCATATTTTACTGTAAAATTCTTATCTAAATTTTTTCTTAGCCAAAAATAAATAAATTAAAGCAGTGACATTCTGTCACTGTGCTATAAAAAAGATGCTCTGCTATGTGGCCTAGAATTATAAGGAAAAATCAAAATGTACTATTAGCCTTTAAGATACTTTTTTTCAAATGTCATTCTTTGAGGATAAAAACATGTTTGCTTTGTAAAGCTCTTAACATTTCAAGCTGAAAGGCTTGAACAAGCTTTGAACTCTGGAGTTTGAGATGCCTATAAATTAAAGGGAAAAATAACATTAAATGGTACTGTAGCTTGTGAAGCTGCCTTTTTAAAGTCTCTGAATATCTCAAAGCCCTCAAATGTACAATTTTCTTGGAGCAGCCTGTGAGCCAAAGAACCCAATGTATCCCATGGAATGTTTTTGCTTTATTTGGAAATATCCTTATAATAGTCATTTTTTAAAAAGTGAATTCTCTGTAATGTGTCAATAAACAGCTGGCTATCCAAACAATTTGCTGTCCATAGATGCTGAAACATTCCAGTAGAAACAAAATGCATTCCTGACTCAAAACACCTTTGACCCTGACCTGCATATCTGCCACCTTTGACTGGGGCATTATGGTCAAGATTTTTCTGCTTGTAATAAAAAATTGTGTGCTTGATTCTGTGACCCTTGAGAAGTCTATTTCTTTTTGGTCTTCGTATTTAGTATTCTCAACCCACCCTTCCTTTCCTCCTGAATGCCACTATTTCCCTGGGACTGATAACTTAAATTTTAATTTTTCCCCTGTAATTGACACAAAATGAACATAGTAAAACTGCTTCTAATTATTCATATATACTTCTCAGTAAGTCTGAAAGATGACCTATGAGTGTAATTTCTAAAGGAACAGTTACAACACAAACTCCTGGATTATAAAGTTGTTTACTACCAAGAAAACAAAAGAAAGAAGAAAGGACTCTTTTTAGAAAAAATTTTCCAAGCAAATAATTGCTTCATAGGCATACCTTAGGTAATTCATAAGTTTGTGTGGATTTTCCTATCAGATCTTTCACCAAAAAAAAAAAACAAAAAAACCTCTGAAAAACTGTATATTGTCTTACGTGTCCTTCCATCACAAGGCAAAGTAATAAAATACTAATAATGGCTCACAGAGGCTATAAAGAGACCCTAAATCCTTTAAACAAATGGTTACAGTCTAATTGTCTCATCTGCTCATTCATATTATAGCCTTCCATCAACAGTGTGTTGCTGAACTTGTAGACTCTCCAAGTCACAGATAGGCTTTAAAGTGGGAAGATAACTTTTATTTGTTATGGGCAATAAAGCTAGAGTCTCTACTGACTGTCTGACAAGGAGGTGTCTGGTACTGTGGACCCAGTCAGGCAGAACACAAATCGAAATAGTGTCTAAAGGGCAAGATAATGGAGGAATGAGAAGTATAAAACCTACACAATAAAATTATATTGCAATGAAAGAAAATTAGAAAATTAGGAGTAGAGCCTAAAAATAGAGCAAATCTGCCCCTTGAAGGCATATACAGTAGGGATGGTTGCTACTGAATGGTACCATGCTGGTCTGCCTTTAGTTTAGACTCAGCAATGGTGACATATTGAGTCTGTGTTGAAAGAATGTGTGGGTGGGGCTGAAAGTCATGCTTGTGCATATACACAACTATGCATTTACACATGAAACAGCTCAGTGTGCTCCCCTAGTCCACTCCATATCAGTAGGGCATTTCTGTCTAGTAGGTAACTGTGTACAAGCAATTGTTTTGGCTGAATTTGGCACCTTCCAGCCTGAATTCTAAAAAGCACAGATCTCAGAAAAAGGCTCATGTTATTTCCTGATTGGAAGAAGATTTGACATAGAAAGGTCAGTAATTAAAATGGACAGTACAAACAACAAAGATATTACATGCACACGGACACATGTGGACATGCAAATACATCCCTTCCATTATGAAAACTGTTTCAGTTTTTCTTCTAATCTGTCTCCTGTTTATTTGCTGCCATTATCTTACGATGACACCTGCTAGAAAAGCTTAGTGGAGCCACTGACAGCTCCCCTGCAGTTGCTGCCTGTCAGTGCCTAATTCTCAGTCGGCAGAATATACCCTCTCTAATGTACGTTATATTTCTAATTTCCCTTTCTTTCTCCTTGGGACAACCTATGCTTATTATCACTGTGGATAATACTGCTAGGCTGGTTTCCCTGCCAGCCCTCCTTCTCCTGAAGTGAAGGTGCAAATGAGATCTGGAAACCACCACAGTCTAGTTGTAGGTTCAAATTTTAAATCCCTGGCTAGAGAACAACCCATTGCTCCAATTCCTTTCATGTCCATAGCTAATCCACTCTGTATTTCAACAGGAACAATTTCCCTCTGTTTCAAGTTAGTTTTTAAAATGAATTTTTTTGCTAGCTTTTATATATAAATGCTCAGCTCGTGATGGCCATTTTAGCTTAGTCTCTCTGAGGACAATGGATAAATATCTCACATTGATAAAGGAATTTTTTTTTCCTTCCCCTTCCTAAAAGTTCTTCTTACCCCTCAGGGGCAAATGAGGACATTCTTTTGTATGTGTGTCAACTTAAAGCTTGCACTGACAAAACAGGTGGAGTTTTCATTTGCTTTTCATCCACTAAAATCAATAGTGGTACATCAGTGCAAAAAAGGTAAGAGCAGACTGCAATTAATTTCTTAAATTTTTTGTTTCCATGCCTTTTGAGTAAGTGTCTTAACAGTGTCTGTGAACAGTTCCACAGAGACTGCAAGAGGAATTTGGGATCACATTTATGCCATGTGCTCCAGACACACTCAGAAAGATCATACAAGATTATTATATATAAAATACTCTCTTCAAACCATATTTTAAATGATGCATCTAGAATTCCAATTTACTATGAGTATTGTTATTTTTCTTAAATTAATTAAAAAGTGTATTTTTGTAAATAAGGATGATAGAAAGTAACAGGATTCAGCAGACACTGGGGATTCCATCTGTTTGTATTGACCTAAGAGACTATTTGTATCAACTTCCCTTAACATTTGCCTGAACTATTCTCAGAACAAATTGTGCTTCTAGGTGGAAATCCCTTACCTTTATGTTTTTCCTCCCAAGCATGTACATCTGACACTTAGAATTCACTGGCTATCAGGTTATTTGCATAGGTAATTTTACAGAGCTTTGCAACAACAAAGACTCTAAGCTCATAATGAAAAAATAATAGCATTCAGATTTTTGTGTAAGAGGGTTTCTGATCCTCTTACCTATCATATATTAAGGTGTAATTGGCTTTTGGAAAAATTTCATTAAAGAAAAAAACCTAACCACTTTAAATTTATGACCATATGCTTTCACAACAGATTTCTGCTTCTGTCCTGGAGCACTGATCCTGTAGGCAGGAAGATGTGTCCTGAACTTCAGATTGAGCATTGTCCATACCAAGAGACTTGTCCTAGATAGAGTGAATACTTTGACAAGCAGGGAAACAAAAGAAAGCTGCCTGACTTAGATAACCAGTCACAAATTGATAGGTAAATTATAATTTCAGCACACACATTGCAACCTATAGAGTAAACAAATTCACACACAAAAAAGACCCGTCAAGTAATTTAGAATAACAAATATATGCAAAAAAGCTGTGATAAGCTTGTAGACATCCTGCAGACAGAAAAGGAGGCTAAATCCGTTTAATAAATGATTCATAGTGAATCATTCTCCCAGTATGGTAGCAAAGTAAGATGTATTTTTTACATTACTTCTATGGGAGCTTGTAGACCTGGGAAAAATTCTTCAGGTAGAAAGTTAGGCTTTTTTACAAAACTACCCATAAAGACATCCAGCAAGCTGGACTTCAGCTTTGCGATATAATGTCACAACATGTTTGTCTCTTCATGAGCGAGGTCACTGCAGGAATAACGAAAGATATTTCATAGTAATCTGTTAACATTGCGTAGAAATGATTCAGCAGGAAATCCCATCTACAAAGTGTTGTATAAACTGTTGTCAGTACACCTAGTGAAACCAAGCCCTTTGCTTCAATTCACTGGGAAGAGCCATCAGACACTTGTTTTTCCCTCATTCCACTTTCATGAGCTGTCCTTTTCAAGAGACCTGGTTTAGTAGCAGCAAATTCTGTGTCTCTCAGAAAAGTGGGCATGAAAGTTTGTCACCTTGAGTCTTTCCCTTTGACACTCTGTGAGTTACATCCTTGCAGCTTGCTGAGGTGTTTTTATGTTTTTCCCTTTTCCATCTGATAGGGCGATATGTATGCAGTTCAGAAAGCTTTCCCACAGAAAACCCCCAAAGGACAGACAGCCCGTGTATCTGATTGCAAATCAGCCAACTACCTGATTCCTTGAACAGGGGAGTAATTGGCTGGGGATTTTATCTGTTTCTCTGGCTGGTGCCAATAAGCAGGCGTGTTTATTAACAATTTATTTACAGAACACAGATTGATTTCAGGAGAGAAACATCACCAGCCTCTGCAAAGTGAGAGCAAACGATTTCTTCCGGTCCCTCAAATAATCTATTATTGTCTGTTTGCACTGGTCTTTATCTCAGGGTTTTAGACTGAAATACAGAATACGTACAGGAGACTAAACACGGGCGAAAAGGTTCTTCTTGGTTTTTGAAGAAACCCTGCAGACTGAGTGCTTCATAAATAACATGATTAGCTGAATAAACACACTCCACATCTGCCTCAGGTTTCCTGGACAATACTAGGCAACTCCATGTGGTTCACTATTTCATACAGCTCGTCCCTCACAGGTGGTCAGGAAGCAGATACATATAGTCAATAACACATTGAGATGACATTTATACTAGAAAGTATTCTTGATTTCAGTCTCAGAAACCTTCAAATTACAGTGATGAACAAAGAAACACAAGTGTTCATGGATTTTTTTGTTTTTTCCCTTGACTAGAGATTATGATTTTTTTGTCCTTATGTGTTAAAACAGATAAAATTAATTCAAAGCCTTTATGGTATTCCGTTTAGAAGTTAAACTTATTTTCCCAATAAGATTACCTTAGCCAAGAATATTTTCTGTCATGATGAAGAGAGTAATTATATTTATATTATTTGGCTATGCTCAGAATCTGATTTAGAAATAGTCCATTTTATGAAGTAATAATGGTAATTAATACTGGAAGTAATACTGTGACTTGTGAATTTTTTTTTTTGCTGGTTCCACTGAAGGTCACATTGAGCAAATTACAGATATTCTGCCACAGATAGCTTGTTATCATTCACATGTAAATTGTTAGCTTTTTAAAACAGTTTAAGAATGAAAAGCACTTGGCAAATGATAATGATAAATTAACTGCAAGGTCAATACTTTTCTTTTAAAAATTGGTAATTTTTATATAAAAATAATTGCTACAGGAAGTGGTACATTATTTTTCCTGTAATAATCCTATCTCAGTCCAAAGTGTAGATCCTTTCAATGTGATTATCACAGATGTAGTATTGAACTACAATGCAAAATACAGTTTACTTCCAGAGAAGAATATGAATACCAATAAAAATAAATATCTAGGTAGGATCTCCATAAAATAAAATTCTGTGTAAATCTCTTTCCATGAATAAATGATGTGTGATAAGTTCATAATTACCTTATTGTGATAAATATTGAATTAACGGAGCAAATTATTTTGTGCTTAACTTTTCAAAAGTCACAAAATAGACATGTTATCAGCTTACTTGAATGCAACCCAAACAAAATCTGCATTCAATACATAGTCTTAGAGCCGTAATGTTGTGCCTAAGCCAATCTAAATTCAAGTTTAGTTGCTCACTGAGATACTAATGTCCTGGAAAAGAAAAAAAAAATGCCGTAAGCATTTAGACTTTTCCTTTTTTTTCTTGTAGTATGTTCTGCTGAAAGGTTTTTCTCTGAGTAAGATTTTAATTAAGAAACTGTCTCTGATGTAAGACATGTCCTTTTCTTAATGGGCCAAGAAACTCCATTGTTTACCACTTTGAAAGAGTAAAATTTATTCCACTGAGATGACATAGTTTTACCTTACCAGTATAAATGTATGGAGTTTTTCATATGTCTCTATCGGTGGCAGATGTATAAATTGCTCATTGCAAACAGAATGGTCAGCTCTCCCTCCCTAATATATGTGAATTCTCACATCCTCAGGGAAATGTAAATGTAGTTTGAGCCCATTCTTATGCAGACCAGCCACTTCATTAGCTGGTCACAATTCCACTGAGTCTCCTTGCTTGTAACACACTCCTTTTTCCTTTTTTCTTTTTTTTTTCCCCCTGAAGGGTAGTTTTCACAGACATGGAGAACTTTTCACAACATAAACTTTCTCTCTCCTACTAAAAATCTTCCTTCTAATTCTACTGACTCATAAAGGCCTCAGAACTTGCATCTCCAAAGACGGTCATTCCTGATGAGTAGAACCTAATTATGAAGTAAGAATTAGCAAGTTAAATATGGCACTGCAGAACTCTGAAGTTCTGGAATACAAAATTGCAGTCTATAAGGAGTGTGCTCATGTTGATACTGCACCGTGACTTTGACACTGTGTTTGTTTGGTGACAAAAAACTCATGCAAAAGTGTTTGCAATATTATCCAAAGAGGTAAATGTCCCTGGAAAAGGTCTTTTAAAAAGACTGAATAACCAGAAGTTGGAAGATGAGGAAGAGAAGGAAACAACTGCAAGAAGAAAGTGACATGCTGACAACAAAAAAAGGAATGAGGAAAGCAGTTACCCTTGCCATCCTCATGTAGGGATATCTGTACATACAGACATGAAAAAACATAACTGTATCTTTTATAATACTTTCAAATTTTCTTTCAAGACATGGGCTTTTCATTAATTTTCTTGAAAATGAAAGAGTGTCCCCAGTAAAGGGAGTGGCATGTGGATACACATGCAAAGAACCTCTGCAAGCCAGTGCCAACAGAAAAAAAATCAGTTTTACTGGAAAATTATTATTATTAGGAAAACTGAATTTGTCACTGCCCATGAGGACATGCACCTGAAGTTTAAGTAAAGAAGAGCTTTTGTCTCTGATCTTTTACCTATGTGCAGTGACGACACCTCACCACACTGAGAAATTCACTTTGGTCTAGGAAAATTTATTAACTATTGTATCAATAAATGCTTAGCACAGTCCTCAAATTTTTCCTTTCCTTTGTTTTGATTTATGATATTTCACTGAATTATTTTCATTCAATTCTATTCTTATTTTCCATTTTTTTCCTTGTGTGTTCATCAACATTTTCATTCTCTCATTTTTTTGTGTGTTCCTCTTCTTGCTCAGGTTTGCTTTTCAGCTTACTGTTCATCATACACTAAACCGATGCCAGAGGCACAAAAATCCAAAAAGAATGAAAATGCACCTCAGAAAAAAAAGACATCTATCATCCCTAAGTCCTTTTTGACAACCAGCAGCAGGATCATGGTTAACACAAGTGTCTGAGAAAACACCAAAAAAGACTGTGCAATCATAGTTGGGCCACCGCTTCATATGCTGTATCAATATGTGTTGCGTTCTGCTATGGGGAACTGCGAGGAGTTCTTCTGAAAACGGATGGTCGGGAATAGAATGAAGCCAAACGAGGTAAACCTTGTATATGGGAACCGTTTATTGATAACAAAAGGGAGGGAAAAAGGGTTACCCGGGCGAAAGAGGGCTAGAAGAGACAGGAAAAAAAAAAAAAAGGAAAAGGACTAGGGGAGAGGAGAGAGAGGAGACTGAGACAAAAACAGGGTGTTACCACCAGGGCAGTGCTGTCGGTGTCCAAGCGGTGGAGGGGTGTGTGCGCTGCCTGCCTGCCTGCCTGTGGCCGGGCTGGGTGTGAGGGAGCCTGCGCGGCTCCACAGGCGCGGCTCGCGTGGTGACGGCTCCGGACACGCAGTGAGTGGGCACTCGGGCGGGAAGACCAGGACCCTGGAAAGGGTCGCGGTGACCGGCTGGATTGGGGCGACAGGACTGGCAGTGGTGGCTGGATCGGCGCAGCAACAGAGTTGGATGTAGCAAGGATGCAGGGCGAAGTGGCAGGAAGGCGGTCAGGAGCACAGGAGGGCAGGGCAGGTGCAAGGGCTAGCTGGCAGACAGGCGGAAGGCAGGCAGGCTGGGCCAGGGCAAAAGAGGGAGCGAGTGGGAACAGCAAACACCAGCGAGCCCGGGCGAGTGGCAACACTAAATAGCAGCAAGCCCCAGTGAGCCTCGATGAGCTCTGGCGCAGTTTGTTTTTATACCCCCTGGCCCCTCCCAAAGTCGGCCTGCTAGCAGGGGTCCACTGGTCCAGTCCAACCTTCCTGTGCCATCCATCGGTGGAGACCTTCTTGCAGCCTGGTTGGAGAAGCCCCTCCACAGTGTCCCTTACTGCCTGCCTCCTGTGGGGTGTTGCCAGGTGAATTCCCCCCAGAGAGGCTTCCCCCACTCCTGGCTGCCTCCTGCAAGTGGCACATGTGCACCCCTCCTCCACATGCCTCTGGCAGCCCTGACAGCCAGAGCTGAGGCAACCTAAAATGGCTGAATTGGCTCCGCACGATATGTCTGCATTTTTTATGTTGCACCTGGCAAAAGGGTATCAATAGCAGAAATGGCTAGACATTGTTTAATATGTTTTAATCCTAGCTAGAGTTATGTAGAGTTGTCTGCTGTGTAATTGGACATAATACTGTAGGATACTAGGACAGTCAACTGACCTTGGAAAAAAAAGTCTTCTTATTTGATGGTATTCAACAAATGGTCAAATTACACTTATTAAACCTTGATCTGGACAAAAAAATACACTTCTAATTGTGTGTAACAATCAGGATAATCAAGAATTCTGCAAAAACTGGTAAGATAAGAAGGGATGTTGATTTGTTCCCATTGATACACTGATTTAAAACTTGATTAATCTGAGCTGGGGTTTGAATCATTCCCAGAAGTGGCTGCCAGGGCTAAAATTTGGATAAGGTCATGAATGTAGAGAGTGTTCCTACTTGGCATTTCTGCAAATCATCCCTGTCAAAGCTTCATTCTCTGGCTGACTCTCATGCAATAAAGCTGCAATGTCTTGTGTTTGTTTGCTCAATAACTTACAGTTTCACATTCATAATTCTGAGGGTTTTCTCTTTCTTCTGGCTCTGCCTTAGTGAGAAGAGCTGGAAATCTTTCTTTAATAATGCTTGGGAAAAGTAATTGAAAATATGCCCTTAAAAAAAAAAAAGAATGAGGTTTTATTTATTCTGCAAGACAAAGCTAAGGCACTCATTCCACATATTCTTGACAGTGAGAATGATAGAGGAAGGATGCTATTTTATTGGGCAGCCTCTCACTTGTGCTCTAGCTCTCACCCCAACACAATGACTACAATCAAGAAAGGGAAATTGCATGTGTCAGTGTCCTAAGGAGAAAAAACAAACACATTTTATAATAGCAGTGTTTTGAAATTCAGTTATTACAGGGAGGTTATATGCAACTCTTCAAGCCCAGAGGGACTGATGGTGTGTGGGGAGGTGGGAAGCAGAACAATTTATTTATTGATACAGTAGTTCCTGAAATACCAGCTGTGTGAACAAAAAAGGTATTCCTTACAGAATGATAGAAAGTAAATGGACTCAATCAATGCAATAGGCTGAAACACTCAGACATTTCTGTCACTTATGAAGTAGGAGATATAATGGTCTTTAGTCTTCTTCAGACAAAGGTGGATTAAAAATTAATCACCATAGTAAAATATGAAAAATCATGAATAAACAAAGATCATGGTCTTACAAGGCATTTAAGACAGAAAACATCAATATTTGGCCCACATGAGGAAGGAAGTTCCCCTTCAAGGACTTAATCTTCTGAGAGAAATGATAATGCATAGCAGGCCTGACAATATAAAACTAAGATTTTAATTTTATAACCCTGGATTAAACATGAAGTATGTTGAACTCTCATGTGTTATTGTATCTGCCTGAAGCCCTGTTTCTCTTTTTCTGAAAGTAGTAGTGAAAATGGAAGGGTCCCCTTCCTGCTTTCAGATTCCATTGGCAAAAGATGACTACAAATGTAGCCATACAATTCTTGCCATACTACGATGGATGAACTATTTTCTGTGGGACCTCAAAAGTAATCACTTGTCAGAGTGGAAGTTAGAACCTCTGCTGAATAAAGGCTCCCACAGGTGGACAGAGAAGGGACACTTTTTTTGTGTTTAAGTTAAGGGAAATCTGGTATGTCTAGTGTATTTGTGTATTTCTTTGCAATAGAAATATTTGTCTGGAAAATTCTGGAGATAAGCAAAATGCAAAGCTTAATATTCTCAGCCCACTTTATTATGTATGTAAAATTGCTTGATAACAAAATATCAAATGGTAATACTAAATTGGTCCCTTAAAAGAGGAATAAGGACACATTTTAAAAGGAGATTGGAAATGTAATGGCAGGAAATTGCTATAATGGAATCTGAGCTGTTGAAGTAGCTTGTTTCAGCTTGTAAATTACACCAAATTATATAGTTTCCATTTTAGGGTTTTTTTGGTTTTTTTTTTTAGTTTGATGTCTTTTTTTGTTTTGTTTTTTGTTTTTGGGGTGTTTTTTTTGTTTTTGTTTTTGGGTGGGTTTTTTTGTTTGTTTGTTTTTTGTTATTTGTTTTTGGGTTTTTTTTGTTATACCAGGAATATCCAGAACATGTCAACATCTTTCTTCCTTGATATTATTATCCTCCTATTTTCCTTCATTCTTTTAGTTTTTGACCATTGCTTTCCTTCACTTATAGTTTCCCCCAACTTCTTATTTACTTTTTCTCATTATGAGAATCACATGGATAATTTTTCATCAATCAGTGCTCTAATTTCCTAGATTCTTTTTTTTTGCCTTGCATAAAGTGTGTCTTAATTTGATAACCTATTTGATATGATCTTATCGGTAATCCCGAAACAAACTGAACTGCATAGCAAAATGTGATGTTTCTTTTTTGATTCTTCCTAAGACAAAATCTTCTGGTGTAAAGCACTTCTGTGATGTGAACAAGGAACTTGATTTGAATAACTGTAAGAAAAAAATTCCTTTTCCCTGTAGAACTCAATACTTATGCGAGAAAGGTGAAAAAAAAAATAAGGGAAGAAAATATGAAGAATCAGGAAAAAAAAAAAAGTGTATAAAAACCCAACATAAAATTAATGTGGAAAGCCATCAGGTGGCTCCTGTGAAATTGGAAATAGGAAGCCCCTAAATAAAAATCATATAAATGGAAGAAAGTAGCACTTGATTTATCATTTGAAGCATGGTTCCTTGTGGACAAATAGACAGCAAATGAATGTTCAAAGTTAAGCTCACCAGAGCAGAAATACAGGCCTTAGTGAGAAAAGGTTTCTGTTCAGGGAACCAAGGCTTATTTTGACACTTAATAAGGGGACGTTTGGCCATGTGGAGTTCACAGATTATCATTAAATAATAAAGGAGATAAAACAATGACATCAAACATTAGGTATTAAAAAAATACTGTTGAAAATTTGTTTTCAAAGCGAAAGTGTACATAAGACATCTGAAGAGAAAAGGAGATTTCTTGCTAATGGCAGTTAACAGCATAAAGTGCCATGCATGTAGTGGCATGAGCAAGCACAGAAGTTAGAAGGGAGTGAGAGGTTCAGTACAGTATGCTATGTGTATTATTCCAAGAAAAATTAGAGCAAACATTTCGACATGTCAGGTTCGCAGCGGGTATCAGTTTCATCTTATTGCCTAAGTACAAAACTAGGGCGGATGGTCATGGTATGTCATGGCACAAACCTCCTGGCATGGATGTCTTGTCATCAGAACAGAACAAGGCATGCAGTGGGATGTGACTGTAGGATACAGCAGCTCAGAAGTGCACATGCTGTGTTCTTGCCTGCAAGAAACATAGAATGATGAAGTTATGTTAGCAAGCTAAAATGGGTCTAAAGGAAAGCCTCAGGTTTCTCAATACGTCAGAGTAATTGCATCCCTGACACTGAATTAAGAAAAAAGGTAGATCACAGTGCACCGCTGCTTGTATCTGTGTTCATATGGTTTGGCACATTTATTGAATATTCAATCCACATAGAACATTGTGTTCAAGAAAAATGTCAAACACTAGATATTTGCGTAATAAGTACCTAGCAAAAATAACCCTGAAATGAAATCAGTGTGTGAAAACGGATCTGTTCATGGAGTCTACACAGGGTATCCATAAACACAAGCAAAGGAAAATAAATAAGTATTACTTTGACAAGGCTTTAAACCGTATTGGATATCTACCAGAACAATGGCAGCTCAACTGTTTGTACCTCTGGTGCCAATTTAATGCCTGTAATATATTAATTGCCTCAAATAGCTAGGGCCAAAGAATTTTGACATTAAATGTATTTCGATACTTTTTATTAGGAAAATGGAGGACTGATAGGCAATTTTGATATATTCAGAAGATAAGCAAGTATTAGATTGCACAGACCTTTGGAACAATAATAAGAAAACTTGACAGTTCTTTGCTGTATTGCAACATCACTCCCAAATGAACAAGTTAATCAGACCCAAAGTGTAAAGATGAATCAGGAAGAAGAAAGTAGCAAACTAACCACTCTCAGCACTCTAAAGATGGCACTTCAAAAGACTATTCAGCATACAGTACTCCACTGCACAAGAGATATTCCAGAAGAATGACATGTTAGAAGGTCTGATGGAAGTCAAAGTAACTTCTATGACATTTTAGTACATTTCAGCACAAGAAAAGTGCACAACAAAAACTTAATCACAGAGTTTACAAATGCAGGAAGTGTCACCTAAAACTGAATCACAGCAAAATGAAAATCAGAGTAGTGCATATGAATTACTTTGATCGTGCCTTAGAAAAAGGAAGCATTAGATCTGATCCAAAATAGTGAAAACCATAAAGCATTTAATAGTCCTCACATCATCCAAAAGAGCTACAGGTTTCATTTGAGATTATGACCAGCTAAAATCCACACTGAGGCTCAAAGAACATCTCTGAGAAATGGAAAGACAGGTGCTGAAAGAGTGAAGGGAAAGCAAGAAATAAGTTGTTTCAGTATAATGATCTTCGTCAAGTCTGAATGATACTTTCTGACAGAAAAACCCAGTATGAGAAACAGTGAAAATGGAGTATAATAGTAACAATAAACAAAGCAATGATAGACACTTCCTTACATCTATAAGACAATCATAACTGCAGGAATAGTTCAAGAGGTATCAATGCAGCAGCACAGAGACACATTATGTGTCTACTAGCAAGCATCGTAAGCTACTAGCATTAAGCGTTTTGTATAGGTCCAGATGTATGCAAGTGACAGAAAACGTTGCAGATTTTGTAACAAAATATCTGTATTTGGAACACAGAGCCCTCATATTTTCATCTTAAAACATCCAAAGTGAATAACAGGAGAGAAAGATTAATCTGGATTGCAGATCTTCATTTGCACACTTTTGCAGAAGAAGGTGATAGAGGTGGAGCAAATACGGGTAAAATACTATAGTGTTTATCAGTGTTTGCCAGTAAGCCAGGACACAGGATAAGAGAATAAAGGAGTGACAAAGCAATGAAGTTACGCCTTTCAAAGGCAGAAATAAAGTCATGAGAATTCTGAAATGAAAAAATCAGATTTGCCTAAAGAATGTGATTGTGTCTGACTTGTAACAACATTTCAGTGGAATCGGTCTGAAAAATAATTATGAATGTGTGGTACAATGCTAAAAGCAGCCAAGAGGCATATTTTATTTATGTAATATGGACAGGCAAGTGGAAACGTTGCATTTGTACAAAATATCTGAGGCAGGGTTGTGAAGAACCCATGGTAGTCAGTGCTGCACTCCAGAGAGTTCTGATAAGAACTGGCAGCTGCTCTGCTTGAGCAGGGAGGAAACTGCTATTTGCTGATAGCTTGTTACAGTCACACTTTTAAATACCTGAACAAAGCAGTATGTTTGTCAGCGTGGCAGTGAGTCAAATCATGACAATTTCCACAGACATGATATTTGCATTTTGGATCATGGACTACCTCATGCTTTGGCATACATTTCAAAAAAATATGGGAGTGACTGGATTTGCACCTCTGCTGTCTGTGCTATCAGCTGTGCTATTAATGGCTCAGCTGAATATAATATTCAAATAGTTAAGCCTTAACCTCTGTTTGCTAAACTTCTTAAGCACAACCAGAGACTTATCTTTACAGCTGTGAGTGAGAGCGTTCTGACCAGTGATTTTCTTTGGCAAGTCTTTTAATAACCAAGAAATGTGAATCATGGCACAGTACAATGGGTCTGGGTGATAGAATGAGAAAGAAAGGTCAGACTCAGACTTTTTAGAGGAGTAGTGGCTGTAGGAATGTAGGGCTGGCAGGAATGTCCTATATGGAGTGGCTAAGGACTTCGGGTGTGTCTAGTTTCGAGAAAAGGAGGATGAGAGGCTACCTCATTGCTTTCTACAGCTTCCTGAGGAGGGGAAGTAGAGAGGAAGCTGCTGATCCCTTCTTCCAGGTATCTGTGTGGAATGGTTCAAAGCTGCATCAGAGTAGGTTCAAACTGGACATCAGGAATCATTTCTTTACTGAGAGGGTGATCAAACACTGGAACAGGGTTCCTAGAGAGGTGGTTGATGCCCCAAACCTATCAGTGTTTAAGATGCTTTTGGACAAAGCCCTTAACAACATACTTTGACTTGGTCAGCCCCGAAGTGGTCAGGCAGCTGGACTAGATCATCATTGTAGGTCCCTTCCAACTGAAATATTCTATTCTATTCTATTCTATTCTATTCTATTCTATTCTATTCTATTCTATTCTAATTCTGAGTGATGAGTGGCAAACTTGTGCTGTAATTATACTGTAGTACACGACAGATCTTATGGAAAAGATTAGACAATGGACTTTTCTGGCACGTGTTACCCTCTGGACAGCATTCTTACTGCAGCTGTGTGTAGTCCATGTATGCAGAATCTGCAGTCTAAAATATCATGCAAAGAGATGGCAGACCCCATAAAGACTGCATTGCTACCAGTAGCACAAGTGGAACCATTTACAGGCACTGGTGTCTCACCTGCAGGGGTAAATAGCAATATTCACTTCAGCTACAATGGAATTTTAGCTGAAAAAGAAGACAGAATATGATTTGTACTGATGTAGTTTATATCTAGGGCATTAGTAATGTCATCTGCAAAGCTCTTGTACTTGCAGAGAACATACCTTCTGCACAGCTGGATAGCAACTTTCATCATTACTTTGTGAGAAGCACAGGAAGTCCTTCCACTTTTGGATCCCAGTGAGAGTGTCCTAAGTAAATTTCTAAGAATATATGTCACCAAATTCAGAAATGTCCTATGTCATTTTTCTTGGAATTCTGGGCAGTCCAAGCAGGTATATCTAGGCAGACTACTAAAGGGTAAGGCAAAGGTCTGGGTATGATCTCCTAGATCATCGAGTCTTCTCACATTGATCATCAGTCCCTACTGTCGGGCCAAATACCTTGTGTAATCCCACCAACAAATTTATACAGCTTCATTGTGAATGTAGTTTAGATTTCTTTTCTTGGCATTCTTGAAATACAATATTTGTCTGACATTGCAAGGCAGTGGCTGTAAGCACAGCTCTGTCCTGCTGCAGAAGTGTCAGTGCTGCTCCAAATCACAGCACCATGGACCACAGAGTCAGGACTGTGGCAGTGAAGAGAAGCTACTATCACCTGCTTGGTTGGAGCTGTCCTACTTTAAGACTTCCTTGGGTTCAGTCCAAGATGCAATTCCAGCAGCAGCAGAAGGAACAGTAACAAGTTAGAACATGTTCTAAAAGCACAGCAAAATATAACTGGTTTTAATTTGTTTTGAATTTAGTGTATATATCAGCATAGCCCAGCTGTTCTTCCTTGTTTTCATTCTCTGATTTGTACTTTGAAATTAGTTGGCCCTTATATCACAGAAGTTTTTACTGTAAAAGAACCAATGAGGCTACTTTATATTTTTTTTTCACCTGAAAGCTAAGCTATCTTTAAAAAAAAAGTTCAGAAATGCTGAAGAAAATGTATCAAAAGGTGATGGCAGTTCTTTAATTTGGTTTTCTATTATTTCAAATCTATTCAGTATTCTTTGTAATACTGCCACTCATAATGACTGTATTTGGAATTAACATAGGTTTCATGTGTAATTCAATGGGTATTCAGCGTAACTTAGCAACAGCTAAAGCATTTTTTCTTCTGGAAACTAGAGCATGGCTGTTGATGATTTCACTTGGTAGACTGGAAGGCACACATTATTCTGAATTTCCAAAATTCCCCCTTAAATGCGTAAGATGCAATTTATTTATAATGCAGATTTTGTATTGTTTATCAGAAGTTACACAAAGGAGAAATAAACCTAGCATCAAACCTCGGGAAGCTTTTAGGACTGTCTGGATCATAGCATGGGACTAATATTTGAACCATAAAGGTTAAGTTCCTAGGCAATTAGAACTGCTGGAATGGAAAAACCTTTTAAAATATAGTGTTCACACATCTCTGCATGCCAAGATTTTTTATATGTATATGGATGTATTTTGTATAGCAAATGGAGTAGAGGAGGCATTTATCCTATAAATAGATTTCTCTCAGGGCTCATGCTGTGTGTGGCAATATGTTCTCACTAAATATATAGTCAGAAGAAGTCTTACTGTATTAACCCAGTTAAAGTACTGAATTAGTGCAAGAAAATACATAAAAATTATTTTCCTCAAAAAGTAAAAATTTGTGCAGAAGAATACTCAGTTTTTATATTCAGAACAGTTTATAAAGCTTCAGAAAAGGCTACAGATTAGCAGGATGAGCTCACCTGCCTATAGGTCTTTGATTTGTAATATTTAAGAGGCAGTGTTTAGGTTTCATAGTCTCATAGAATGGCTTGATTTGGAAGCTGAACTTCATGAAGTTTTCACTGGCCCACAGCTCAAGCATATGAAGGTCTCTCTGGGTGATACCCTCTCTCTACAGCACGTTGACCACACCAAACTTGCACTTGATCCCACTGCCCAGGACACTGGCAAAGGTGCTGAACAGCACCAGTGCCAATACTGACCTCTGAGGAGTGCCACAAGCCACTGCTCTCCACCTGGACATTGAACTGTTGACCACAACTCTTTGAGTGTGACCATCCAACCAATTCCTTATCCATTGAGTGGTCCATCCATCAAACCCATGTCTCTCCAATCTAGAGATAAGGCTATCATGTGGAACAATGTCACATGCTTTGCATGAGTCCAGGTAGATGACATCCATTGCATTTCCTTTATCCATCAAAGGCATAATCCTGTCATAGAAGGCCACCAGATTTGTCAGACATGATTTACATAGTGAAACCATAATTGTTGTCACCAAGCACTTCACTATTTTCCATGTGCCTTTGCGTAATTTCCAGGAGGATTTGCTCCATGATCTTGTCAAGCATTTGAGTGAGTCTGACTGGCCTGTGGTTCCTCAGGTCTTTCTTTTTTCCCTTGTTAAAATGGGGTTATATTTCCCCTTTCCCAGTTTAGTAGGAACTTCACTGGAGTGTGATGACTTCTCAGATATGATGGAGAGTGGCTTAACCAGTTCATTCGGCAGTTCCCTCAGGACCCACAAGTGCATTTTATCAGGTCACATAGTCCTGTGCACCTTCAGGCTCCTGAGATGGTCTTGAACCTGATCTCCACCTTTAGCTGTCAGTTCTTCATTTTCCCAGTCCCCGCCCTTTCCCTTCTGTGACTTGTGTGATGTGGCTGGAGCATTTGCCAGGGAAGACTGAGGCAAAAAATTCTTTGAGTACTTCAACCTTATCCAGGTTCTAGGTGAACAGGTCTTCCATTTCTTTCTGGAGAATGCCTGTTTTCTCTAGGCTTCCTTTTACCACCAACATACCTATGTCAGCTTTTCTTTTTGCCCTTAATGTCCCTGGCTAGTTTTAATTCTATCAGGGCTTTAGTTTTCCTAAGCTGATCCAAAGCTATTTACTGAAGAACATTGTTTTTCTTTCATTAGTATGAGAACAGATTTCACAGGAGAAAAAACAAAGTTGTTGACACATAAAACACACCAAAAAAAGAAAAATCTGACCTACTCGTTTCTCCTGAACTGTTGAATGGATGGGCTTGCATGATTTTGTGTTCAGTTAGTTCTTTTATTTTAGAATTTTCAAGAAATTCTGAAATTGTTAGTTGACCATTGTCTTACAAGTGCTCAGTAGTGGGCAGAGAGCTTTCATTATGTTGGTTTAGTATTTTATACTTACTATTCTAAATGCATACCAAAAGTTGGGATTGTGTTTTCAGGGGACTTTAAGTCTCTGAATGTGTATTCTGGCTGACATTTAGGTCAGTTCATGCTTCTTGTGTCTGGGCATCTCTGAATTTTCAGTGCCCCTAAAACAACTCAGCACTAGAAAAAGTAAAACAAGAAAAACAAACTGCTAGATTTTTCTACACTGGCTCAGTCAATTGGGAATGAACTTCAGAAGTATAAATGGAGCAACATCACCTTGGAACATTTGTCAGACTTGTTGAGCTTGGGAGCTTCATTTTCACAGGAAGAGAAGCAGCAAGATAAATTGATATTCTCAAATATGTGGAATGTCAGGAGCAGCCATATTTTTATGACCTTAAAGAAATAATCACTCTTTGGGTCTTTTGAGATCTGATCATATAGCTAAGACGAAGTATGAAAACACACAGGGTGGTCCCACAGCAGAAGTGTAAGAAAACCAAATATCAATCTGTTTTCAATTTAATTTTGTGTAGAATGTTCATGCAATAATGTCTCAAGAAAAACACCACTGAATATTTTGCTACTGAAGTAATTTAGAATGCATATTCAATATTTTTCCTGTTGAGCAAACACACACAAACTCATAAGCATCCTATCTTGCACTGCAGTTCATGAGTTGTCAAAATGATCTAGAATTTTTTGTTTCATTTTTCTAAATAATGTAATTGATATTTAAGAAAAGAAAGAAAAAATGTTTTTACAGAGCAAATAAACATATTGCCTTCTATGTGTTGCTGGTAAAAGTTGCCTCCGTATAGATTGCAGGTTGATGAATGGTTGATAAATTTTTCATAGACTTGAGATGAGATTTGCAGATGAATGTTCAAGCATCACCATTTGAACTGGAAATTAAAGTTGCTATCAAAAGGACTGAGTATGAGCTACATCTGTGAAGTAACACACAAACTCTAATAAGCACTAGGGGAGAAGGAAGTGGGTGGAAAGCACAAAAACAAGGCTTCTGTTACATAGCTTGTTCGTTTAGGGTGAAATTCACTCGAAGAGGATTAAAAGAACATTTCTGCTGTAAGAAGACAGTAGCTGAGAACTGTTAAACAACTCCGAGCAAACCTCCTAGTATGAAATGGACACATTGAGGCAACCAATGCCAACTCTGCCCACTAATCTAGTGGATTAGGTAATAAAAATATCACACAACACTGATGAGACACATAGGCCAGAACTATGCAGTATGGCAAACAACCATTTGTTTTTGGTTCTTCATTGAACTCTGCTGAATTCAGCTCTGCTGGATAGAAAAGTATCGAGATATCATTGTCTTTTTTCTTATCCACATAGGCCTCTGCATCTCATTCATTTTTAATGCATTTTGTATCCAGCTTTTTCAAAACAGCCTCTTTGACACGTGTGAGTTTATGGTGTCCTTTTACAAAAACTCATCATATTTTGAATCCAAAAATCAATCAGAGGAAACAATTTAATCGTGTGATGGAGCAAAAGCATATATATAGGGGCAGAGGACTTCTGTCATTCTGCAGACAGTGAGTGCAGGCTAAGTCTTTTGTATCAGCAGATCCTAGAAAAATGGACTTTCTTTGTGAACAAACAAATCTCATGAACAAATACCATTTAAACAAACAAGAATGATCATAAACATCATCAAAAATGCATCTAGCTGTCTTAAATGTGTTGACTGTAATTGCTAAAACAAACCATTGCAATCTTACTTGTCTTCCAAACTTTTTAGAGATCTGTGATTTATAAAAAACATATCATATGAATTCTTGTTTTTTCTTTCTTCAGTTTTCCCTCACTCCAAACAAATAATCATACACTTCTGCATGTGTCTTGTACCTTCAAAAAATTCTTTAGTTTATGGGAAAACAAAAGACAAAAGACCTTTAATCTTTTATGCACTTATCTGGGCATTTGCATTCCTTGATTTATTTATTAGAGTGCTATTTATTTTGCTGAATATTACATTACATACACTTTATAATATCTGTACTTGATTCATCCAACCTATATAAAGGTGAATATTTTTTTAAAATGTATATTATATTCCTTTTGGGCATTCTGAAATAGAGGTGGCTCTTTTTTTTTAATAATTTGCATAGTCATTTAGAAATAATTTTCTGAGCTTAAGTACCTTTCTGCCTAGTACTTTTCTCACATCTATCTTCTTTAAGTGATTTGTATTCTTTACTTTCAAATGAAAAATCTGGAAGTTAATGAATATCAGTTCTTCCTTTACTCTTGTTAAACACTTCAAAATATTCCCTCAGAAATTATTCTACTTCCATTAGTAAAAATTTTGAATCCTCAAGAGAGAAAGGATTACTGTTGCTTTTGAAGGTTGCAGCTCTCTGACTTCATGTAGTGACACTAGACTTGAAGATAAAAGCTTAAGAAAAATAATAAAATAGGCAAAATAAACCCAAAGGAAAAACAAATTATTGGGCCAAATAATGGGAGTAGGAGAAAGCCTGTGGACCAGCTAGGTGCTGGAGTGTGGTGGTGCTTCCCTCCCCTGCCTCAAGCCACTTTATGATCTGAGAAGTGCTCGTTACTCCTCAGCCTTTATGAACTGCACCTGGGCTGAGCTCCTCTAGAGCTTATCAGAAACACAATCTCTTCCCAGGAGCTGGTGCTGTCCAATGAGCTCCTAGTTTTCACGAACAGCTTTGGAGACTTACTTTTCTTGCCTGAATAACAACCCAAATGGAATAACGCTTTCATTATCAAACTTTCAGAGAAAGTTACTGACCTGCATTGTGGCCAGGATGGAAAATCACTTTGAAACCAAATCTTTTGTGACTCCTAAGTGAGACCATTTGAGCTCTCCTGGGCCACACCAGGTTGCAACCAGCATCTTCCCTCTGAGTGGGATGCCTCTTGGAGCTAATGAGGTCTCAAGTTTGCTATATTCGCTGGATCGCTGAACGTTGATGATGATGATGATGGATCCTGGGCTGATATCCCCACTCCTCCAGACTCAACCCTTCACCCAATAAGAAGATGTAAAGGCATCCAAAGTGAGTATTTCACTAGACTCAAGGGGAATTTCTTCCCCATACCAGCCTCCAAGTAGGTAGCTTTGAGTTTATTTCAGTTTTTTTGATTTTGGATTTTTGTTTGCTTTTTCTCTGTGTGCTTTACCATCTAATAAGTAGTAGAGTGAAACTGGACAACAAACTTTGCTGTGCTTTCACTTTTATATTAAACCTGCTTTTGCTGATACATTTGCTGGTGATTCTTTAAGTGACCTTAAATCACGCATTTGCAACAGGGTCCAGGGATTATGTTTATGCTTTGGCAATTTCCTTCTGCATATTAGAGCATATATGCCCTGTTAAAAGAAGTGCTTTTTCAGTTTTTTTTCCTTTGTGATCCTGCTCAAATCCTTACTTTTCTAGTCCTTTAAAAGACCACTTTACTTAGGAGATCTCAATGTTTTCTGGTAAACAACTTCATTCTTTAACATCTACTTCTGACCAGTGCAATTGTATGCTTTGCCTGTGTGATATAAATCTTTGAAAATTGCCTTTTGTGGATAGAGAAAATAATAGGTATTATTGTCACTGATGAGACATTATCAGAGCAGAAAATTTTCAGATTTCGTAAAGCTCCAGCGCTACTGAAAAACAACATCATTAGCACAGTGTATATATATAAGCAGATTTCTCAGGACCTATTCATACTTGATATCTCTCCGCCTATAATTTCCAGTTAAAAGTGTATTATTGTAGAGAAAAATCCAGGAAAGAGCTCATAATCAGCTGTAGGCATCATGACCTCTGAGACACTCTTCATTTGGTAGGTTTTCTCCTGGAATAAGTACAAAAGGTAAAAGAAATCATTATTGTATTTCTCAAATGTAGTTTACAGTCAAACATTATATTAACTGAGCTCCTGCTCATGTCATACTCTCCTGAGGTCTAATACAAGAATGTTGTAGTCCTGAAGTAAAATGTGGATACATTCTGAACTCAAAGTGGTCAGCAGAACTGTGTGAATTCCTACAATATTTGTGCAATTTCAAAAAATGAATTAAACTAAGGATATGTGGTGAAAAATGCAACAAGGAGTGTTCTTGGGGACAGCAGTGTGGCATGAATAAGCAAGAAAGCAGAAAAAATACTAAATTTAAAAGAAACATGAAAGTCTTAATGTTTTTAGAAATATCAGAATTATGATTCTCAAGATCTAGCAATATAAGAACATTCTCAACAGGAGACAATCTAGGGTCCAGTACTTCATCAATCTTCAGAATGATAGTATTATGTAGGATCACTGTTTGCTTTATAAAGAAAAAGCCTCGGTTGGGTTAATAGCTGAAAATAATTGTTGCAGTTCCTGCCTGGGCATTATGTATTCCAGTTCTGTATCCCAGCAAACACATCAAAACCCATCAACCCGCTCCAATCATCTTCTAATCTGCTTCCTCAAAGCTTCCTCAGATCTTCCACCAGACTTTTGGAGCAAATACTGCAGGTGTTTCATCTTCACTCTCCCTGGCACACGAAGAGGAGAAAGACTTGGAAAACAGGAAGAAGAGGAGAAAAGAGATGCTATAGTTTGCTTGCAGAGTTCAGAAATGAAACAAAATTGCTGTAATATTTGGCACTTTTCTGATTCTCTTCCTTTGCTATATTTGTTCCTCAGAGGGATGGGCTTTATTAGGGAAAAAAGGCTCAGCCTGCTTTTCCATCAGCATTTGTTGATTGCTACTCACCAAAATGTGTGACAAAAAATTTATCAAATGGTTCCTCCAGCCAGGATTAAGACACAGTGTGACACTTGGAGTACCTCTTGGTAGGTCCTTACTTGTTTATAACTGATCAAAAAATATTTCCAAGGTTACAGAGAGCCAAGGAATCCTCCACATAATCATAACTGTAGAACAACAATCTTCCAGAAAAACATGTCCATACATACAAATTTATTTTTAATGTAAATCCAGAGATTGATTGAAGAAAACGTGAATTCGGATTATTTGGAACATAAGTATGGAATTGAACCAGAAATTAATGAAGATATAGCATGGTGGGGAGAATTTTCGTTCAGCCTCAGCATCTGCCCTTTTTGAGAAGATGTAGCCCCCATATTCCTTTCCTCTAAAGCCAGAATAAGGGTTACTAGAATTAAAAAAGAACTTTTCTTTTTTAGCACCTTTTGTTCGTAATTTCTGAGATAGAAAACCAGAGGTAGCAATGTCCCAGTCAGTGCAGCTGCAGATTCAATATTCCCATTTCAGTAATATTCCTAATTTCACTGACATGTACATTTCTAAAACATTTTCACATAGCACTTTCCCTGTTTCTCATAATCCTTAATTCCTAATCTGTTATTCAGATGAATGTATTCTTTTCAGAAGAATACTATAAAAAATTCAGGTGGTTTGTTTTGGGGTTTTTTTACTTTTATAATTAAATATCTTCTCATTGAATTTTCTCTATTAATTTTTTATTCCTTCAGAATAACCTAGAGAAAATTATATTTAGACAAATTTAGCCTTACTGGATTTTATTTGAAAACATATTCAAGACATAGAAATTCCTTCCCACCCTATTCTCAGCATGATAAACTGTACTGTTTCAGTGTGGTATATTAACCTGTTCTGTTAAAATGAGGCAAGGATGGAGAGATGGCTTCAAGGAAGCATGTAAAACAAATTTCTTTAAAAGAGGGAGAAACTCTCAAGACAAAAAAGCATTACTGTGAAAGTCTTCTGGCATTGGTAATAAAAATTTATGGGTTCTTTTTTGTGTTGGGTTTTTTTTTTCCCTCTCCCCTAGATGCGAAAAGAAGTTCCAACCATTTTCTCAGCTGTTATATTTTCTGAGATCTTTTTCTCTTTCATGACAAACGAAAGAATGGGTTTTCATACTTTTTTTTTGGTTTTTTTTTGAAAAGCAAGGGACGGCCTGGGGTGAGTGGGAGGAATTGTTTTGCTTCTGAGTCTTCTAATGGGGAAAATTGCTGAAAGATTCTGATGGGGAAAATTGCTGAAAGATGAAGCTTTTAAGAGTATATATACAATTTTCTCCTCATTTCAAAACAAAGACCATTGACAAGTTTATCTTGGAGATGCTTAATTGTAGTTTACTTGGTAATGACGATACTAATTCTAAACTCTTTTCAAAATACTGTTATTAATGTTTAGCAAGGAAGATCACCAGTTCAGCTAAGGTTCCAGAGCTAATAAACCAGTATTCAGACATGAATAGCACATTTCAGAGTTTCTTCAATAATATCAAAGAAGTCATAGTAATTATAAACAATCTAGAAAATCTGTTATTTAATAAATGATTTGCTGAATTTTCTGTTACTTTTAGGCAGTTATAATCTTTACATGCCTAATCTTTTAGGCAGTTATAATTTTTACACCTACTTTATGAAGTATGACCACAAGTGAAATCTTGAATTCTGTTCTGTAGAGTATTTTAACTCCTGTCTAGCTATTTATCACAAAATAAGAAAGAACAAATTTTATCTTTGTGAATCCACCTCCTACCTTTTAGTGTTTCTCCTAGGCTTATAGACAATTTAAGCCACACATATGCTGATGCATTCCTTTGTATGTAAATCTTTTGTCTCTGCCTTTCAGAGGAATTTTACTTCTGAGAAACTGGTTCTTAAAGCAAGCATTGAGGTATAAGGAATCTAGGTTAGCTTTAGGCACTGAACAGTGACTAAAAATCTGCCAGCTGTTTGGCTTTTGGACTAATACTGGCTCCCTGCAAACTATGTGTCGAAGAAATTTCTCTTGATTCTTTGCTTCTGCAGTGTAAAGACCTCGCTAAGCAAGACTCAGAAGTCCCATTGCCAGTGATGCTAGAATGGTTCCTCAGGTGGTCATAGTGCACCTTGTTTTGCTCATCTTGCTCTAAATATACAGAAAAAGTAAAAACATGTAAATTTATCTCATTTTTCAGCCTTCACCAAAAAACCTAGGGGTTTAATTATCTACTAGCACCCTCCATAGAGACACAGACATTTCCTTTAGTAGCAGTATCAGCTGAATCATTCCTCCCTCCACTGTTCAACCTGTGAGCCTCCTGCCCTCAGTTATGATTGGACAGATATTTTTGGGGGTTGGTAAAGAAATACATCAGAACACATAAAGTAACTCCTGTCCTTTTGCCGCCCCCCAAAACAAAAAAAAAAAAAAAAAAAAGGCAGGAAGCAATTCCAGTGGGGAAAATTCTTGTGTAACCTCTTTATTTCCATGGTACCCAAGGGAAACAAAGTTCTTTTGCCCTCTTCTTTAAAAGACAATTCTCCCAATATTTTTAAATCTATCTTTTGTCATATTTAATAGTCATCATCACTAAAAGCTTCAATACAGACTTGACATGGAAGGACCTCCCAAAGGCCAGGTGTGATACTATTCTGACTAAATAACATACATTTAATCCGCGTCTCTGCAACATGTATTCTCATGGTTGCTCTCTGTAACCTCTTTATTTTCCCACTCTGTTGTATTTCTGTCTGTCATTCTACCTGAATGACCTTTTAAAATTCCAGCCAGTGAAAAATACAGTAGTTCATCAGCTGGAGAGAACACTTGCAGTACACCTTCACGCTAGCTCCATGTTGTTTGTCACAATAGTGCTTANCCGTTGGCCGCCCCAACAAAAAAAAAAAAAAAAAAAAAAAAAAAGGCAGGAAGCAATTCCAGTGGGGAAAATTCTTGTGTAACCTCTTTATTTCCATGGTACCCAAGGGAAACAAAGTTCTTTTGCCCTCTTCTTTAAAAGACAATTCTCCCAATATTTTTAAATCTATCTTTTGTCATATTTAATAGTCATCATCACTAAAAGCTTCAATACAGACTTGACATGGAAGGACCTCCCAAAGGCCAGGTGTGATACTATTCTGACTAAATAACATACATTTAATCCGCGTCTCTGCAACATGTATTCTCATGGTTGCTCTCTGTAACCTCTTTATTTTCCCACTCTGTTGTATTTCTGTCTGTCATTCTACCTGAATGACCTTTTAAAATTCCAGCCAGTGAAAAATACAGTAGTTCATCAGCTGGAGAGAACACTTGCAGTACACCTTCACGCTAGCTCCATGTTGTTTGTCACAATAGTGCTTAACCTTTAAAACTCTGGGATACGGTATGGGGGATTTCTTCTTGCATTCTTTGGTTAGTTCCTAACTGATATTAGGCAGAGGCCAGCTGTGAACTGCTGAATGAACAGCACAGTGATATAGTAAAGACACTTCGAGGATGCTGAGGGTCCTTTTGCAGTTATGTGACTTTACTCAGAAGGATATGATCACCCATGCAATTCCCTGCACTAATGACAATGCTAACAATAAGCACTCTCAGCAAGGCATCAGAGTCTCTTAATTTTTACCTCCTCTCCAGGGTAATTGTGACTGAAGCTAGTGACCTCCCCAGCATGCTGCAAAGCATGTCATTTCAGTCAGAATTTTAGAAAAAGTGTATAGGAGGAAAAAAGTACTTTTGTGGAGGTTAAAACACATTGGTGGATGTTGTCACAGTCACTGTTCATGTTAAATGCAGGTGCAAACCACAGGTATATGCCACCCACTAATGTGTCTGGGGAGACACAATAAAGACGCTCTCGCACCTGCCAGGTTCAGCAGAAAGGAGGAAAATGGATGGATTTATTTACATTATCTCATTCTTATACGCGTCCCAACTCCACAAGGGATTGGAGAGCATGTCACTTCCTTCTCAATCCCACTGGAGAAGAAAGGTGCTCATCAAAGTTGTCATATCACAAAAGGAATGAAAAACAGAAAATACCGTTAAATAAACACTGGCTATTATTTACATGAAACTGTGTGAGAAAGAATCTGACTCCAATGTTAAAAACAGAAGGCTTACAAAAACCAGGGCAACACACCAAAACAAAGGGAATTTGAGAATCCATGCTGAAATCTGAGCAGCCTAGATGGAGTGACTTTGCCCAGGGCAGTTTTCAAAGCTGCAAGTAGGAAAAAAGACATAGAAACTGTGAAAGCAGTTGTTGACAGGTGTTGTACCGACAATGAGAAGTTGCTGTGCTGAGTTCAAGAGGAAGAACTTCATGTTTCAGGCAGAAACTGCTTTAAATTTCATGGTAGGTGGACACATTTTTATAAGATTCTTCCTATATTCAGAAGTAACTGCACATCTTTTAAAGATAAACATATTGCAACAAGATATTTATTTTCATCATGCAATACTTGCTAAGTAATTATTGTGTTAAAAGGCTAGCAAAGAGAAGGGTAAACTATTCAGTGAGTTCATCTTTCAGTCATGTTTGAGAATCAAGTTACTTGGAAAAGCCTAGACATAAGTAATGGCTAGTTCCTATCACTTTTCTTTCCCTTCCTTCCCTTCCCACCCCTCCCCTTCCTTCTTCTGTCCCTCTTTTGAATAAAATTCATATATTTATTTTCAGCTGTGCTATCAGCCTGTATCTTCCTCTACTAACCCCAAGTTTCTGAAATAGTATCTTCACAAACCTCTTTCTGAAGTCTGAAATCAGTCCAATTATTTGCTTGCCAATAACATTTTTAAAATTATTATTATTTTGTGACCCAAATGACTTAGAGACAAAAAATTGCAAATGCTTTTTCTGTGTTCTTCTGTCACTGGGAGAAAAGCCAAGCCCAGCTGCCCTGTTTTATCCCTTCCTACACTGGATAGCACTACTCTCTGCTTGGTGAGGAGGTCTCTGCTAGTGAGCTGTGGAGCTGTAAGATTGTTCTTAGTTTCTGGATTTGTCTGAGATACAAAGAACTCATAATAGTTTTGATGTCCACTCAGATTAATTTTGAGGTACATCTTTGACGGTGCACATCTCTAGCAACACAGAGGCACTGCCAGACTATCAAATTTAAATTGGAGGGAGGAAAGTTTAAAGGCGTTTGAAATCTTTTACCTCGAAGATTAGAAAATAGAGCTATAGAGATGACTTTATCACTGTTGTTTAGCATCATAATATATGCTACAATGTAATTTTTTTTAAAATTAGTGATTATTAAATAAAATTATGTAAATTGTGGAAAACAGTCTCCTCCTTCCATAACATGAAAATCACCTCTATTACTGGGCAAGCACACCAATCATGCTGCTTCTGTATATTTAAATGCAGAAAAGAAATAATGAGGTCATTTATGAAGATAAATGTCACACTAAAGGCATTAGACAGCACTTCAGTTTTTATGTAGAGCATAAGCTTAGTCAATAATATCACCCATAGACACAAATTACACTATGTGACACCTGGACTCTTTAGATCTAGTACAACCAATTACTCGGAAGAGGTGCACTGAGTCTTGCACACAGATTTTCAGTTTCCAGCTTTTGAAGACTGGAGATGAACACATAAATGTTCAGTTAAACCTTTCATGTTCCTTACCAGAGTGCCTATTTTAGGCTATCAGGTTGTGGAAGTCAGCAAAGAAGTAATGTAAAAATGCAGAAGCTGATTATCAACAGGTGCAATCTGACCAAGTTTTATTGATTTAGGTGCAGTTTTGGTTTGCCTGTTGCTTGCATGAGGAGTAAATCCTTAAAGTCACCTACACTAATATGGAATCAGGATAGATCCAATAGGTCCACAGCCTTTAGAAGAGGGAGTTACTGCTGAAGACACACTCTCATGTGGTCCCAGTAACTTCAGGAGTGACATGATCAGTTTCAAAGAGCCTGTCAAAGCCAATATTCTGTGTGTCTCACTGCACTGTCTGCACCACTGTTTGCCTAATTTCCTTGTTTTTAAAACATGATACATCTCTACTCTTTTCATCACAGACTAGCACTGCTGATTAAATACACTCAGTATTTAATTTTTTTAAAGAAGCCCTTTAGTAGAGAAATACAAGTCTTGCACTGAACCTTTAGATTACAGTAAAAGATACTATCTAAAGAAAAATGGCCTGCCAAAAATTCAGAAAGCATTGATTTTTTTCCTTTTAAAAAATCTTTTTAAATTTTGAGACATGTTCCATCAAATCACAATGATCTGGTTGAATTATTTTGTGATTTTCTGAATTTACAAGATTAGTAGAATACGAAAAGGAAAAAATATACTCAGTGAAACATTCATTTTGGGTGTTAGTACAACATGTGCTGGAAACAACAGTGACATTTGTCTAAAAGGTCTGAACACGGCCTATGACAGTGTCCTGGTTTCAGCTGGGATAGAATAAATTTTCTTCTTAGTAGCTGGTACAGTGCTGTGGCTTGAATTTAGTATGAGAATAATGCTGACAACACACTGAAGTTTAAGTTGATGCTCAGCAGCGCTTACCCTAAGCCAAGGACTCTTCTCTTTCCCATGCTCTGCCAGCAGGCAGGTGTGCAAGAAACCATGATGGAGCACAGCCAGGACAGCTGATTCCAACTGGCTGAAGGGATATTCCATACCACAGAGCACCATGCTCAGTAAGCAAACTGGGGCAGTTACCCATAATGGGGCCAATCACTGCTAAGGAATGGACTGGGCATCGGTCAGCGGGTGATGAGAAATTGTGTATCTCTTGCGTTTCTTTGGTTTTATTCCCCTCTCTCTCTCCCTTTTATTACCACTACTATTATTTTTATCGCTCTTACAATAATTATTATTATAATCATCAGTTGTTTTTAGTTTTATTTTACTTTGTTTCAATTCTTAAATTGTTCTTATCTCAACCCTTAAGGCTTAATTTTTTTCTTTCAATTCTGCTCCCCTCCAGTGGGGCCAGGGGGAAAATGAGCAAACTGATGTGTGGTGCCCAGTTTCTGGCTGAGGTTAGACTATGACAGTAGGAGAAGGCCTGATGCAAGCCACACAGCTGCCCGGGGCTGGTGCAGGTGCCTTACTGCTCGAGGTGTCCCATGCGGCGGGAACGAGGTCCCGCGCAGCTGGGGCAGAGCAGTTTCTCCAACGGAGCCGGCTCCTTAC
>VYXC01008332.1:3526667-3579680 GCA_013397175.1 Platysteira castanea
CATGTCCTCCAATCCCTTGTGGAATTGAGAAACCTGTAAGTATGAGAAATGTAAACAAATTTTCTCCTTTTCCTCTTTCTGCTCAACCTGGCAAGTCCGTCTCTTTTCTTGTGTCCTATAGTGACATCTAACATTAGCTATTATTTACATAAACTCCGTGAGAAATTTTATCTGACTCCACATTACATGCAGAAGGCTTAGCAAAAACAGGACAACAGAACACACTCATCCTAACAGAAATGTTACACCTCGGCACCAGGGTCTTCCCTGGACCACCACTCGGTGGTCTGAGTGGCTTCAGCCAGGTGCACTGCAACAAAGGCCTGTGTGTATTATTTTCCTTATTCTGCAAAATATTTTTACTAATATTTAACAGGCTTCCAAACTAGGAATGTTCCAGGCACAGAAGCCTTTATTTTGCCAAAGGAATAAGTAGCAAAGTCTAAATAAAGTTGGTCAGATTTCATGTGAGATTTGTAGTGTGTTCCTCTTCTGAAAGAGTAATCATTTCAGTAATTGTTCTAAACACTGCAGTGTCACTTAGATAAATTGAAGCATTTTGAATAATCACCATATGATACCAGAGTATTTTATTTTAAGACTGGTCCTGTTCCCAGTTCCTAGAATAAGAATGCCTCATTGACAGATTACTTTGGATACGTCCACACTAGGAAGCTGAACCAAGAATTTGTAGCTACTATGATTAAATATATACACATTTGTTGTGATTTTTCAGCCCAACTCTTATCCCTTGCTCACATGTACTCTCCCTGTTTTACTTTACATCAGAAGCTAAAGAGAAATTCCAAGAGATTTCTGATGGAAAGGGATAAACTGATTCCCTGAAAATCTTCAGCAGCTCTGTAGAAATCATTTATTTTGTTAACATGAAGTCTAGGGTGGAACATCTTTCCATGTTTGCCATTACAAATTTCAAAGTGATGTTCCAAGGTGCTTGAAATGGTTTCAGCATTGACTTCTGGTTTTCCACATCATCCACTGCAAGGAAGCCTAATAGCTCAGAGTCACTGAATTTGCAAGTCCATAGCTTTAGAGAAAGGCTTTTATCAAGCAGAGGACTGCTTCTGGACTTGGAGCTGCAGATTTTGAGGCCAAATTATTAAGGGGTGAAGAGGCATAAGCTTGAAAACTCAGTGCCTTCTGCACACTTAGAACTTTGCCTGCTTCATCACACCACGTGCAACCATTCCTCATATACAACCAAATTCAATCCTGCAAACAGCTCTTCACTGATACCTTAGATTACTTTCAAGTTAATGCTGTATTTATTCCAGTCATAACATCCACTTTATCTTTTTCAGGTGTAAACAAAACAGTGTCTGTTCTTTTGCCTATTTAATCAAAGCAGTTTTTCTTCCTTTTCTTCCGAGTCTGGCTAAATTAACTGAAATGACCTGCAAGGTTGTTGCTATCTCCAGACTGGATCAGAGAACGTAGGCATTGCACTACAATCTACTTTAATCCCATTACAGCCATGTCACTCCTAGGCCTTCATTGTGATTAGACAATTAGATACCAATGGCTTTCTAATGGATTTATTACAAGGCATTAGCTCATGAAAATTCTGCAGTGTTAGCTGCTTGCCTGTTCGTTATAATGAGAAATGAAACACTGTCACGGGAATCTGTTAATTTAATAGCTTCCATAACAATGTTAGGAGTGGTAGTGGAAGAAATTAAACATGATTTGCTGCCGAGGCTAACCTGCTCCATAAGTTAGCCTTGTGGCTATTTGGAGAAGCATTTTAGCTATTATATAAAGAAAGGTGACTGACAAAACTTTAAAATTAATGTATTTGTTTTGTATCCCAAGAAAAGTGAGTTGCTGAATGTCGCTGCAGTACCTGAAGAGTTAGTCAATAGTTTAGGAGTGATGGAAATAAAGGGGATGTGTTCTGTTATGGTCTCTGAAAATACTAGGTAGAGTTTAACTTATTAGGAGGAGATAGGGATTGGTGGCATCTTATATCTGTGTGCAAGTCACTCCTCTTTTGTCACAACAGTCACACTGACAAAAGTAGGACCCAGGGTGGTGTGAACTTTCCTCAGCACTTTCATTAGTTTGAGCTTAAATGTCTCACATCTCGTGTGTGAGACACCAGAGCACTCCAGCAACTACCTTAAACAATCAACCAGGCAGTTGATTAACTGTAAAATATTTACCTTTAAAATGGCCTAATTATGATATTGGTTGTCATGGCGTGTATCAGGGAACAAATGGGCTCAGAGTGGACAGTGGGTAAAATCCTCCCAATGTAGTAATGGCTATTCAATGGCGTTTTTTTTTTTTTTATGAGACCGGTGGGCAGATGTGTATCACAGTAGAACCACTTCTCATTTTTCACTCCTGTTGGCAGATGGAGAGAAGCCAAAGACTGAGTATGCCTCTGAGATTTTATTACCGAATATTTCCTCTTGCCTGATCCCTGTCAGGCAGCTGTGAGATTCCCTGGATGGCTGATATGTGTGAGCTTGAATAGCTGTGGTCATGACCACAGACATTTTGTGCATAAAGGCTTTCATATTCTAATCCTGTCTCTTGAGTGTTCTTCACAGGCATTTAAAAGAAAAAGGATGATTTAACGTATATTAACATCTGAACCCAATTAGCTGAGCTAATGAGAAAGGTAAACAAACATGATGTCCAAGAATTCGTCCCTTCTGTGGATCTACAAAGCTCTGAGATTTGATGAAACATTGAGATTTCCACATGATTTAAAAATGACTGGTAACTAGGCAAATTATTTTAAACTGAGGCATACGGACTCAAAGTGTTGAATCTTTGTGCTATATTTTGCAGATATAACTGCCTTGCTGTTTACTTTGCTGCAAGGATTTTGCCAGCATCCACTGCATTAAAAAATTGACTTCTCAGGTTCTCCTGGCCAATTTCACAATTTACAATTTCAAGGAAATTGTACTGCTCCAAGAAGGAGCCAACAATATTTTTTCCTTATTTTTTTAAAAGTCTTTTCATCTCCAGAACATAAATTCCAGTAGACAACAGCCAGCTCCCTGTTTTGATAATACAGAAATCCTATAATATCAACAATTCAGATAAAATCAGATTAAAGAATATGTAATGTGTGTATACATATATTAGTGTATAAACACAATGTCTTAAAATTAATATTAACATTTAATCTAAATGTCAAATGAAATGAAATATGGTGATACATTTGAAATGAAATGTTTTGGCATTATCAGACTGAAACAAGAAAGATGAAATGATTCATTTTGACACTTTCCTGTGGAAAATTTCTTCAAAACTGAAATGTTCATGTAGAACAACTCGATTTCAACAAAACTGAATTTTTGGAGCTTTAGGTGGAGCCTGCCTGTGTGTGTATCTCTGTTTGTAAACTTACGTTTCAGCAAGATGAAGGCTACCAGGCATGTTAAATCCAGCATTCACTTCTGAAACTGTTCATGAATTATGCAACTTCACCTGGAGCCAGAGTCACACTGTGACAAGACAGGGTCAGACCACAGCATGAGATATTTTAATATGTGTCCTCCACTAACGAGATTCCCACACAGAACTACCACACACATCCCTCCACCTAGAATGATACCAGTATTAGGAATTTTTCCTCCAGAAGGTATTTGGGCATCAAATGTGCCTGAGTATATCATCCATATGGATAATTTGGGAGTTACGGCATTTTCTAACAGCTTTACTAGAGCATTTAACTGGTAAAACAAAAAATGAAAGACTTGTTTTGTGATTTATTACCAATTTAATTTCATAATATGGATGATCACTGGTGGTGGTTCTTATTGTGGCACTTATGTTTGGATTACAACACAAAAGGATACCATTTTACAAATATAAACCCACCAAGATACAAAAGACATTGCAGGAATGACTTTATGTCTTAAGCCAGGAAAAAATCACACTTGTAAGCTACAAAAAGCAAGCATGAACAATGTATGTGGATCCAATAAATAAAGCCCTGCCCATGTTAAAGATGACCACCCTAGCAGCAAGAAAAGCCACAGCCCAGATATCGTTCGGCACCACCACCCATCACCAGGGTGGCTGCTGGGATGGGACTGGCCAAGGGGCAGGGCAGGGCAGGATGCTGTGGTCCTGACTGCGGCCCCTGTGGGTCTGCAAGGCAGGGAACAGGCACTGCCTGGGGAGGAAGGATGCTGGAGGGCTGCTGGAGGTACAGGCTGCCCTTCAGAGAGGGTGTGTGGGTGTGCATGGGTGCATGTGCATGGGTGCTCGTGTGTGTGACCAGTACCACGTGGGACTAGCTGAAGATGGGCTTTAGAAATTCATAAGTGCATGTTAATGGTTTGCATGTCTAGCATTGTGGTTTATCTGCTGAATTACATTTATCCTGAATGCGCAGTATACTGATTGCTTGTTAAGTAAGTGTCATTAATAATTCAAAAAACTGCTTTGGTTTAAATTACATGAGCAGTTTTTGCCTGTGACAGATATAAATTGGATAGTTTGAATCTAGGCAGCAGCTTTGAGACACAGTTTAAAATTTCCTGTACTTTCATTTATCCTCAAAACCACCAGTGATTGATACAACTCTTCATTTTAACTATATTACTATGTGGCTGTATTTTTGAACATCTTATTCCTTGACTAAAGTTCAAGAGTTATGTTCTGCAGCTTATATGTATTGTTTCCATACCAATTAAAATCTTTAAACTGTGATTTAAAATAACACTTTATTTATAATAGATTCCGAGAGAAACCCAACCTTCCTTTTGATTAACAGCAAATTTTAATATATTGTTATTTTTCCTGACTTAGCAATTTTTAATTTTTATTTCATATGCATTCAATATGCAAGGTTTCTATCCATGCACTATGAAAATATTTTTTTATAAAAGACAAAAAAAAATTTTAAAAAAGGACAACTTTTTTTTAAATCAAGTTTGTTTTTTTATAAAGGTAAGTCTTGATATCAAACTTCTTTTTGTTATTTTTGTATCTTGACAGGGATTATCAAAACTCTCATAGTAAGATTTAATATTTGCACTCTGCAGCTAACGTATCACAACATGAAGTTCACAGAGATGGTATAAAACTCACAGATTCCTTTTTTTTTTTTTTCACTTAGATTTCTTCTTTTGAAGATGAAAAAGCCCCAGAAGAAAGCAAGACTGTATCAGTTTATTGTTTATGGCATTTTATGGTCAAATAAATGCCCTCTAGCTTTCCACACTATTCACCAACAACTGTCAACATCAAAAATAATGTCACAATGAGGGTGAATCAAATCCTATGAATAAATAATGAAATCTATTTCCATTTTAAATTCAATGTCACTATAAAACAGAGACAACAACAACAACAACAAAACCCAGCAGCAATTTCTCTAAAGAGTAATAATAAAAATAAAAAAAATTCAGATTCAGAATTGAAAAAGCACATCAGGAAGTACTCAACAGGACTTGTAAAAGATGAATAGATGGGAATTTAGAATTATTCTATGCACTAACGAAGCAGTAAATGATTATAGAACATATTTGTGTTTTCACAGAGAGGCACAAATAAAATGCTAGCTAGACTGAGTCAGAAATGGCACTTACTCTTCTGTGAATGTTTATAACAAACAGTATGACTCTTTATAATGGTGTAGAAAAAAGGGACTACATGGTGTTGATATACTGCAAGTTGAAAACCTATGCATGAAAGCTGCTGATTGACCTCCAAATGCTTTTTTCCAAGGACAACAATGGAAACAAGGAGTTGCAGGTAGAAAAGACAGAACTGTGGAAAAAGAAATGGACTGGAAATACTGCTTTTTTTTTTCATTTGTCTTGGCATCAGCCAGAACAATGTGGTATAACATCTAGTGCAATGTATGTATACAGAATTAAATTCCTGTGGGTTTGTAATAACATGTATTTCTGCTAATAGATAGTAAATAATTGCTTGGTGATTCAACTCCATAAGCAGTTTTATCAAGGTTGTTTAAGCCCTTCTTGTTAATTAACTTTAGCAGTAACGTGTCTACTTTTCCAAAGTCCTCCAGAATGTTTCCACTGATTTTTGAGCATCTCCAGTGCAAGCCTATCACCCTACCAACCAGTAAACTAAAATAAACCTTTTTTAGGAAAGCCATGAAAAAAAAAATGAAATACAGACTTCAGGTGTGTCTACAGCTGTTTGATCCTTGTTCATATTAATTGAAATACTGTTTTTTCTAAAACAGCAAAGCAAAACATTTTTGCTGAGAAGACTGGAACTCCTTAGAAGAATAAAATAAGCACAGCAATGGATGGTTTGGAAAGCTTTTCAGTTCCAAGTTATAGAACAATTAGAAAATCTCAATACTAAATAAGAAAGCAGTGTGAAAGAAAAAGTTTTTTGAAGCTTCTTGACACTGATCATTTCAATAGTATTTTTCAAAACTTTAGAGGTTTATACTAAAAAAAAAATTTGTAATGCACCTTTCTGAGCTGCAACTAGTTCATATGAATGTTTCGTATCAGAATATGTTCGTGAATTTGAGAGCTGTCTTCCAGTCCATTCTTTAAAATAAGAGTTTTATGAAATCTACCCTACCTCTTTTCATGGAAACCTCGTGGTTTTGGTGAATCAGGTTAACATTGTAGCAATGCAGAATTTGTTTATAGCAGTCATGATCATGTTGCTCTGAATATACATACACTGCAAGTGCATGGATCAACTGTGTCCCAGATTAAATGTTAATTATCAATGTCTTTTGGGATAAGGTCTTAAGAATTAGTCCTCAAGATAACTTTTTTGATTTAGCACAGGGATAAAAAGTCTGAGCGAGAATTTAGGACTTGAGTCCTTCCATAGGGAGATGGGAGGTTCAAACTAGGGTGACAGCACATGGTTTTATTTGGTGAGAAATTGATGTGGTAAAAAGGTGAAGGAGGGATAAATAAGGTGTATTAGGGTTTGATATGACAAAGTAAAAGATTTTATTAAATTATGATAAATATATTTTTGCTCTATATTTTGCTCTATTTTTTTATTTTCTTGAAAAGTTAAACATTTACAAATGTGCATTAAATCCCAGAAGTGTAACAGTTTTTCTCTTAGTGGTATTAGGATTTGATATTAAATACTAGAAGACTTAGTCTAAAATTGCTTTAGTGCAGATAAGTACCTTTATAGATAATTTACAAAGATGGAAGAAAAAGCCTTTGATGAGGTACTTCTGGGGAGTCCCAAATTCCATGGAAAAGGGCTTAGGTTCCAAATACATAGGAACAACTCCAGCTGCTAGCAACAATGGTTAAAAAACCCCACAGTCCTTGTTATCCTTGCATTTAGTTTAAAGTAGTCAGAAAAGCAAATCAGTGTTTCAGTGTATCATTTTCTGTGAAATGCTGTCAAATATCCTCATGAAATCTTTGTATTATGCATTATTAGAAAGCTTGAATCCTTAAAAGACAAGTGTATTAAAAAAGAAAGAACAAACAAACAAAACAAAATCAACAACAACAACAACAAAACCCAAACAAACCAAAAAAAACCCAACAAACCCCCAAAAAACAGCAACAAAAAAAACCCCAAACCAACCCAATTTAATGTAGGTCTAGAAGTCAATAATGTCTTGTAATGACAAGAGGTATGAAGGTACGGAAACATCATGTAATATAACTTTGAGAATTGCTTAAACCTCAGGAATTTTTTGAAATGCTTGTAAGTGAAGGAAGAAACTGATACCAATTAATGGGATCATAGTGCAAAACAATTTGCTTCTGGTTTGATATTGCCAACGTTGCACCATTAAGAACTGAAGAAATGACATCCAAAATATATACGAAAGATGAGACGTGAACCGTCTGAAAAGAAGATAATGAATGTATGGTATTCTGATCCAGCAGCTTTGATTCTGTGTAGGTACCCCTACATATTCTCGCTGCAAACTGCATGTTTCTTTTAAGTAACTGAAAGGGGTTGTTTAGTGCTTGACCACTGATAAGATTCTAATATCTGCCATAGTAACCCTTTAAATGGCATCCAGCTACTGTAATGAAAACCAAAGACACTCATGAAGGAGGCCCAAGAAAATTCCAAGCTTAGCAGTTCTGTGAAATACAGGAGAACTCAACTAAAAATGCAGCCCTTTTATTCAAACCACGGTGAGAGCAGGAGAAAGGAGAACAGAAGCAACCGAGAAAAACAACCTGAAGGCAGTAAATAGAGAATATGTAAATTAATTTTAAAATAACACAGTCCATTTTATTTATTTTACTTTTAAAAAGCTGTTTTAGATAGTATTAGATAATAATGATAAAAGAAAAAGGCAATTTGTTGAGAGCAAGGTTTAGTGGGGTTATCTTGCACCTGGAAAGCTGCTGTAAGTCTGCTGTATGAGATTTATTCTGGTCACTGGCAGGGTTCAATACAATTATGGAAGTTTATCTATAGACTTAAACTATTCTTGTTATTAAATTCTCATCATTGAATCAATCCTGGTCTGAGTTTTAATGAACTTAAAAAAACCAGGCAGACTATTTATTGCAAAACTATTAAATGTTGAACATGTCCCACTTGTTTTCTATGTTCGTATGAAATCATCAAGCATGGTTCAGACAATGAGGGTCTGATTACTTAGCAGCTACATTTGAAACAATATTCTGTTCTTCTCTATTTTAACCTAATACCCTATTTATAATAAACAATGCTGATCAGAATAAAAATAAAATACATTGTCCAAATTCTGTTTTGAATCAGGGCAGAGTCTTGATCAAGGAAGAGTAGCTATAGTCTTATAATAGATTAAATAAGACCTACTGAAGATCTTCAGCATCTTCTTCTAAGACTCTGCACACAGAGCCTTTCTTAAAATTGGTCACAGTCACTTTGCCAAATTTCTAAACCAGCCTTCCTTCCTTCCTTCCTTCCTTTCCTTCTTTCCTTCCTTCCATCCTTCCTTCTTTCCTTCCTTCCTTCTTTCTTTCCTGCCTTCCTTCCTTCCTTCCTTCCTCTGCCTTTTTCATATATATTATCTGATTGATAACACTGTGATTTCAAGTGCCCTAATACCATAGAGATGTCTCCAAAGTGGCCAGCAATCAGACTTTTTTTTCCTCCTGAAAATGGTATTTTTAGTGAGAAGCTGGGTAGGTGGATGAGATGCATGTCTCCATGTTGCTGAAGTTTGGAGAGGTCTTTCATAGATAAATCCATAGGAGATGACTAATACCAGAGACAGTGACTAATATTAAAGTTAGTTCTTCCTGCTGCTTCTTATGTTAATATTTGCAGTACAATACCACTTTTTCTTCAGTTTTTTCTCCTTTTCAGCTGGCATTCTTCATCTTCTTAAGTGTTTATGCAAATAATCTCATAACGTACAATCACTTCAGTCTAGCAATTATCAAACTACAAAACGTTGCTTTACAGCAAACTGTACACAGATGATGTAGAAATGATTAATATCTCTAGTATTGTTCATTTGTTACTATGGAAATACTGTTCCTCTATAGAGCTATTAGTAAACACTGTATTAGTGATGCAGCCAATGACAGAGAAAGCCTTGGCAAGCACAGTGGTAAAATTAAATGTATATTGTTAGAGATCTGCAGTTTCAGCATAGATACACAGAAATGTATTTCTTTCCCTTGCTAAAAATATCCAATTCAAGTGCAGCCTATTTGGACATAAACTTTAAAAGTCAGTCATTGAAATACGTTATAAAAATGCATTCTAAATCAAAAGAGATGTTGGAGAAAAAATAAGAAACTTTACCATTTTTTCTATCCATGTAAGTAGAATTGTATCTTCCCTACTAGATATACCTGTGGGTTTTATTTGTTCCCAGAGTTAATGTTCTTTTGCCTTTTTGTGATGTAGAAAAGCCCTTCTGTATTTATGATCAAGATTTCTTTTCCTTATATATAATCACATGATTAGGAGGGAAAGAGAAATCTGGAACACTTTAAATAGTTCATCTAAGGTTTCACTGTGAGCACATTTGTTACTTTCTAATGCCTGAATTTTCCATGCCTAATGTTCTGAACGGCCAAATTATCTTTTCCTCTCTAGAAACTGTTAGTGTCAGGGAAGAGATGGAAATATTTTCAGTGTGAAAATAATTTTTTGGTTTAATTTTCAAAGTCTTTTATGGCTTGGTACCTCCTTATTTGCACATACACATGCTGGGGGACCAATGTCTAGCCCATTCTGCCAGCTGCAGTGCAGCAGGGTTGTCAAATATGTATCTATACATGTTTTCCCAGAACATGTCATGTTCACTGTCATGAACATCATGAAAGCTACTTCATGGCTCTCATGCAATTCTACAGGATGCTGTTGCAGAGATGACCCAAACAAAACTCAGCACACATTGTGGTATTGGTGGGAGTGACCACTGCTTATCGTGGTCTTCTGAGAATCTCATGTTCTTCTCTGCACCACATTGCCTCTTGCTCATATCTTAAGTACGTGAAGAAATCTGGCTGGGAGTAAAGGGGGATCAGCATGGGCTACTTCATCCACACAAGTGTATCAGCTCACCAGATACTCACTGTTTGTTTTGTTTTTCTGATTTTTTTATGTTTGTCTTAGAGAAGCCACGGATTGTGACTGGCTCTTTAAAAATCAGCAATATGATAATATATAGCGATAAACTGTTACACATTTTAGAGAGGGAAAGTTCAATTTTCTTCTCTTAATTACAAAACTACTATTATTCTAAATAATGTGATTTCTATTTATAATAAAACATTTTCTTTATTAAGAATTAGAATAGAGGATAACTTTGAAGATAAAACTCTATTGCATCATGTGGCATTATGTATGTGGCTAGCCTGGACTCTGGTCACAGGGAAAATAAATAGAAGTTTTGTAGGCTTTGGAAACAAGATCTATATTCTATGCTGTGATGGAGACATCTTTGTAAAAACACATTAATTTATTTCTTGTATTTCCAAAATTTAGCTTAAAAGACCGAGAATACCACATGAATAGAATTCAATGATCCTTCATGCAAACACACACAGAAGATATGCGAAAAAGAAAACCTGTAATATTTGTCATGCAAACTTCATGAAGTCCAACAAAGTCAATTGCAAGGTACTGCAGCTGAATCAGGACACACATCAGTATCAATACAGGCCATGGGATGAATGGATTGAGAGTAGCCCTGTGGAGAAATATTGAGGCCAAGAGCTAGTCTGAAAGCTTCACAGATCTTAATTTGGACACGGTTAGCTTCTATTAATGAGAAAAGCCCGAGAGAAGACAAATAATCAGTCTTTCCCATGAAAATATAGTATCAACAAAAGTAAGGAATTTAAACAATAGAAGCAGAAAAACAGCAACACATCTGCACCTGTTATTTTTTCTGAATGCTTGAATGCTTATGGTATAGGTAACGAAGAGTAGTATATTGTAGTTAGATAATAGCCAATGAATCTATTGTAGTCATTTAGCAGCCAATGAATACATAACAAGAATGATAACATCCCAAAGTGTATAAAGAGAGGCCATTTTTGTAAAATAAACGCTTTTTGCCTTCTGACTGGAGTTGGTGTACATGATTCCTGAGTGTCACATCCCTCTCAACTGCGACAGAGAAAGACTTGGAGATACTGGTGGACAACAAAATTTTGTATGACCTGGGAATGTGCACTGGCAGCCCAGAAAGAGAGCCATATCCTGGGCTACACAAAAAGAGGTATGATCAGCGGGTCAAGGGGGGTGATCATCATCAGTCTACTCCTCTCTTGTGAGACATCACCCTCAGTTTGATGTCCAGCTCTGGAAGACATGGATGTGTTGGAGCATGTCCAGAGAAGAGCCACAAAAATGTTCAGAGGTCTGGAGCACTTCTGCTTTGAAGAAAGGCTGAGAAGGTGAGACTTCTCAGCCTGGAGAACAGATTTCTCTGGGGAGAACATATTGGAGCTTTGCAATATATAACAGGGAATTGTTAGAAACATTCAGAGAGGCTTTTTTCCAAGGTCCCTAGTGACAGGACAAAGGACAATGGGTTTCAACTAAAAGAGGGTACATTTAGATTAGATCTAAGGAGGAAATTCTTTACTGTGAGGTTGGGGAGATACTAGAACAGGTTGCCCACAGAAGCTATGAGTGCCCCATCCGTTGAAGAGTTCCAGGCCAGGTTGGATGGCGCTTTGAAAAACCTGGTCTAGTTGGGAATTGTCCCTGCTAATGACAGGGAGTTGGAACTAGGCGATCTTTAAAGGTTCTTTCCAATCAAAAACGTTCTATGATTCTATGACTTTTTTGGGGCGGTTGAATGAGTAGGTGGGTGGTGTTCTGTGAAATTTATGTTTGTATGAATGAACCATGGAAATACAGAACTCTAATAGGTAGTCAAAATTATTTTTATATGTATGATTTCAGACACATGCTTTTAAGTGTAAGATAATAAAAAATGCTCTCTGTGACACTGACCTGGAGGAGCTCCATAAAATCATTTAATGGTCTACATCACAGCTTCAAATGATTCAGTTCATTAGAATTAATGAGGGGTGGTAGATCTGGAAAAGATTTCATATTGGATATGGTCATAGTCATTTGTTCTGTTCACTAAATAATTATGTTATCTCACTGGCACAAATCTCTCAATTTTAACATATTATTTTTAAGCTGTCTCTTTCAGAGTTTGAGAACCTTTGTTGGATGCAATATCCAAAATAGTTCACTCTGAGGAATAATCTATAATTTAAAAAGGCATAAAAATACGCTGTTCCAGTTCCCAAATTACACAATTTTAAAATGTTACATAATGCATAAACAGCTTTGATGAATCCATTTAGTCATTCTTATTGTATCATGATGTCAACATTTCATTAACTTCAGGACTGCTGAACTCAGAGAGAGAAGTCAACTAACTTTAAAAAATTATACTTAGTAAAGTCAAAAAAATCCCAAGAAAGTCTTCTTAGACCTTTTTGTTATAAAGGAATATCTTCATGCAAGGTGCTTCTATATAATCAACATTAATAAAAGAAAAATTATCTAGATTCCTGTGGGAACCTGAAACACATTTCATCTGACTCCATCATTATGGAAATTTTGACCATTGGTTTTTAATTAGGTGTTCTAATTTGCATGATGAAAGTTCATTAATTTGAATAGACACCATTCATAGCTCGACTTATATTTAAGTTGCTTTGTAAGGAGCAATATATTGCATTACAGTAAACAGGGAAAAAATCAAGACCTTGGCACTTATATTGCATATTTAACATGCAAAAAAGACTTCCCTAGGGCCAAAGCAACCATAGCTAGACGCAGCAGTAAGAGTTGCCACTGTGCTCAGCTGAATTAAAGTCTTTCTGAGAGAATCCACTGCCAGTCCTACCAGCTAAAATACTGAAAATAATCTCATGGTTTGATGAGATAGTGGCAGTTGTGAGCAGCATGAGGCTCTAAAGAGAGAAGACTCAAAAGGCCAAGCATCTTTTGTAACTGTGCACTTTTCAACTCTGGTATCTAAGAAAAGAGGGTGTTCAAACGATCGTAGACATTGCAAAAATTACAGAGCCATGTCTCATTTCATTAAAACCAAAAAAATCATAGTATCATCTTGTTATAATCTTGTCAGTGCTCAATTAAGAACCCATGTACACTGCAAGGGAAACTCAGACGAGTTAAAATGAAAATTAGAATACAAAAATTAACTATTTCTTAAAAAAAAACCAAACTCCACCTTAAATGAAACCTTGAGGATGATGATCAGAATGTGTTACACTGAATACAGGTTACAAGTATCATCCACGCTGAGATTACTGGTCTCTGACCTTATCCTGGGGCTGACTGTGAAGCCTGAATGGATATTAGCATATATAATGAGAAAATACATCATATCATTGACTTAATCAAAATATGATAATTAATCATTGCTGTATCTGCCTTTGGGAATAAAATTTTTCTAAATGTTAATTAGCCTACAAAAGTAACAAGTGAGCTTTTTAATCTCCTTTACCTCTTTATTAGCCTATGAGCTAAGTACCTCAAGAGAGCCTCAACTTTTATCTCCTCATTTTGACTCCTCATATTTTGCCCAAGTATCAGACAACTGGATCTCTTTCTTGAAAACTATCTATTGAACCCAGTGCTCTGTGAAGAACACAAAATTAAAAATTATTACAGAAGCCAAAACCAGAATTGCTATTCTGCCTGGTAAGTATGTCAAAACTATATGATTTGTGTTTTAATTCAGCCTATGGCTCTGGTGAAATTATTTATTTAATTTTACAAATCTGATAAACTCTCGCAACTCATTTTTCACTGTTGAAATAATTGTAATAAGTGTTATTTAAATCACTCAGTTTGCTTCAGACCAGACTTGCTATCATGAAGCAGTAAAAACTAACCAAGCAAACACACAAACTAACAAAAATCCCACAAAAAACAAAACCAAAAAAAGATGAAAAATGGGAACTGGCTCAGTGAGGGTTCCATGAAATTTAGGCCATGAATTACTTTAACAAAGTGGGGACAAGGGAGACAAAAATTAAAGAGAGGTGGTTACTGGGAAATAAAATTGAGAATTTTCTGATTTTTTTTTAAAAAGCCAACGAAAAATTCTGTCCGTAAAAAGAAATTTCAAAAAGTAGCTGTAAGAAAATATCAGATTACATATGTAGTTTTAGTCATTAAGGTAAATAGGTTCTCAGTTCTTTTTTTGTTGTTGTTTTTAAGAACAGCTCTCAAGAGATTGTTAAAAGCAGAACTAAGACTCATGTTTTTAGACAGATGGGGTTTGCAAATATCTTAAAGCTGTACTGATCCAAATATGAATCTTGTTTTCTTCCTTCAAATCTCCAGGTTTTTGAGGTGCAGATTCCAGGCATTTCTTTCCAAGCTGTAAGATTCTTCTTCTCTATATCCCCGAATCTCCAGGACTGGCTGTGTGACAAAAAGTTTCAGAAGCACTCTCACCCTGTCATATTCAAGATCAGTCATTTCACACCACCAGCAGCCCCTTTTTTAACATAGAACTAAAAGCGTTAGCAACACTTGCTTTTGCTAGAATCCCTTTCGGACTGGTTGATAGGACCAGGAAATATGTGTATGACGAGATGCATTCTTTTTGGAGATAAAGTTGTCATTTAGAAAAACGTGAAAACTAAATATAAAGAAAAATAAGATCCTTCCTTCATATACATGATGTATATATATTTATGCACACATGTAGAAATATATATATTAACACTCATTTTTATGTGCAATGCCTGTAGATATTTCGTAAATAAAGCCCCTAATGGAATGAAAGAAATATTGCAAAGCTATGTAATGGTCAACATTCCTCTGGAAATATACCATTAATTATGATGAATTCTCTCAGTATTCATGGAGTTGCAATATGTAATCCCTTAGGAATTCTGTTGTAATTTAGCATTAATTAATTTCCACCGACAACAAAGCATTCCTAAACTTGAAAAATGTAGTGCTTATTGCCTTTCTTGCTGACATCTCTGATTTTTTTCCAGTGTCTCTCTCCTTTTACCTCTAGTAGTCAGAAGGTATTCTATGTATTTTTAGACAGCAATACACAGAACTAAGATTTCCCTACCACCACTCAGACCCAAAGTAATTTGAATGCATTATTTATCCCTTGAGTAATTTGCCACAACTAATCCTCACAAGCAGGTCTAATGCTGGATCCTCTGGGATAGTCCTCATTTCTGATTAATATTAACTGTGAATGCATGTCTTGAAAAAATACACCAGTGGGGTACTATTATTAGGCCTCTCCAAAGCCGAAACCCAGGATGCCAGTTTTCCAGTACCAGTGGAGCTGTGTCAGATTTGGCAGACGTGAAGCCCTGTGACACAGCCGGGGGAATGCCCTGACCCCGACCTACCTGGGCGGGCAGCAGAACAGTTCTGAAAGATTTTGGACATGGCTACAAATAGCAATCCCCTTCTGGCACTCTTTGATCCCAGACCTGAAACTGCTAGCATATCTATCCATACTTGGTGTGTCAGGCATGTGGATAAAAGCCTCATTTTAACCTTCAGTAAATCTGCATTTATGTGGCGGTGGTGTAACTGGAGTCCTCTCTCTGCAGGGGTGTGTCTAATCCAGGAATATCTATAATGATGGTTCTTTCTCACTTTACTGCTCAGCTGATCATCGAACCTAACAGGGCTGCTACATACTTTTCAGAGGGTGTTTCAAATATTCCAAAGTTCAGAGAGATTTGCTGTCTCGAACACAACAGTAGGATTGCAACTACCATATTATGAACCCAAATAACTCAGTATTTTGGGATTCAGGAGACTGTCTTTGTTGAAGTGTTTTGATTTCTTTCTTCTCTTTCAAATTAAATGTATTTGAACTGTCACATTTTTCAGTCACATGAATGAGAAGAAAGAATTACACATAGCTTTGCTCTTCTGACAGTACTCTTAAAACCTCCTTTATACTTCTTAAATACTATTATCAATGATTCTGAAAAGAAACATCTTCCAGTTAGAAGGCTTAAAAAATACACATATTTTTTAAAAAACAGCCACTGATATTTTAGCCAAAAGACAAAGTGTTTATAGTACACCAGAGAACAATAACATTTCAGTGGTAATAGAAACAGTAAAAAATGTAAACAAAATATGGTGTATTAAAAATACTAAAGGTCAATTTGAAAAATAACTAGTGAATATTACCAGCCATTTTCCAAGCTACATCCCCAGTCAGTTTGGTGAGACAATAACATAGTAACAATTTCAATAAGATTTTAATGCAAGTCTTTAATGGAGACCCTATTATGGTACCATTTACGATGTGCACTAATGATGGCAAGATGATTTCAATGTCACTCTAAAGGGATTCCATTATGAAGCCATTACAATATGAAGCTGCAAAAGCAAAATACTTTCACGAGAAATCCATAGAGACAGTGGGATGGTTCCATTACGGGTTCCAAAGTAGTATGATGGCACTCCAAGGATCTCACTACAAGCCTGTAGGGACCACACCAGAATGTAAAATGATGATATGCATGATAAGCTTCTTTGCAGATAGACTTTTATTTCCATTTTAAAATAGCATTTTGTTCTGAGACAGCAACAAAAAAAAGTCACCTTGAGAATCATGACTTTTTCCCTACTTGCATTCCAAGACACCTTCATTTGCCTTCAGAAGCAAAGCCCTTCAGTCTTCCTTTCTAGCTCTAATCTTGCGGTCAGGTTTGAGAGAAAGTGAGCTTAGTTCCGTTTTTTTAGGCCATGGTATTTATCAGAAACGTATAATCTCTCACCTACTGAGGTGAATATAAGATTAATATGAGGTCCGTGCTATCACGCAATAGTCCCTTCAACTGTCCCCACTGACAGGGATTGGCAAAATTGAAGGATGTGAACTTATCTGGAAAATGTCCTAAACCTATAGAAAAAATTCTGAATTGAAATGGTTTAAGTTTGGTTATTTCTCTATATTTGTAAGGCTAAATTCTCTTGTAGTTCCTTTTAAAGATCCATGTTAAAATTGCTTGTGAAGGTGTTGATAGAACATTTCATCAAGGGTGAAGAGTTCTACAAAAGTATGCCAAACTTGCCAAAAAAACATAGCTAAGTGTCCATTTGTGACATATTAAGATTGACATAGTTTAGAGGATTCTAATGATAAATTTTCTGAAACCTCTCCCCTTCCTCTTCCCCATTCTGCTAAATTATGAAATTCCATTCAAAATTGGGGCAGGTGTGAGGGGTTGGAGAGGGTACACGTGTGTGTATGATGTGTGTTTTTTGGTTTCGTTTAATTTTCCTAAGGTAAGGTATCTGAATGGACATCGATTTCCAGAATCTTGGAAAAGTCTTGTTCATATTTGGTGTGAAGCTTTATTTCTAGAATGTTGAGGTCTTCTGTGGAAGTGAATTACTATTTTTGTCTCAGCTCTGTAACATATATAGAAAGTTTCACTTGCCAAGCAGCATTCATCTTCGAAACCCTGTGTGGATACTAACGTTTATAAATCTAAATAATTAAGTATTTCAAATAAGTGCATTTGAGACTCCTTTTTACATGAGTGCTTGCCATTCAGAAATCCGGATTTTTAGCAAACCCTTGTTCTTGTCTTCTACAATGCAAATACAAGCATATTTCATTGCACATACACCAGAAAAACACATTTCTGAAAATCAGAGAACACATACGGGAAGGTTAAACTACATGTCCTGTTCCTGCTAATGCTCCTTGTCTGACATCTTACTAATTAATGTGTTCAGCTCAACAGATCAAGGGCTTTTAGTTGAAGGATCTGTTATCACAGCATATTCCTCCCTTTCCTGGTTTTAACTAGCTGGCTTCCTCAGATTCTGTGGAGCTCTGTCCAAGTCTAAGAAATGTGCTCTTTATCTTCTCAGGGTTTTTCTGCTATTCTGTTAGTGGCATTTCCTAATTTTTAAACTGAATTCCTAACTTTAAATTTCACAGCAGGTTAATAGTTTTAAAGTCGTAGAATTTCTGTAAGTTTCAGGAACATAGAAGTCAGGTTAGGAGAGAGCAAAATAAAATTATTATTGCCCACGCAAGAGGAAGAACTAAAAATGAAATGGGTTTTTTGTACTACTGTTTTATCCAGTGACTTCTCTCAGCACCAATACTGCCTACAAGAGTGAGAGTCCTGACTCAAAATTCCAAATATTTATGTTAAAGTATCATGAACTCATATCTTTGCTGTAATTCCAGCTTGCATATTGTATCCAACCTATTTAGAGGAAACCTGGCTAGAATATTTCTATACTGCAACCAAGGTAGTAGTGTAGGTGTATAAAGCAAGAGTTGCTAACAGACCTGAGTGTATTTAGAAAAGGAAGGTCAGCTACAAGATGGTGTGAACTACGTTTTGAAAAGAAAGTTTCTCCAGTCTGGAAACTTTCAAAATCACCTAATTCTTAACCAAGAATATGAAGAAACAGAGAGCACTGCATTCTTTTTATGATTTCTAACCTTGTAAGAGTTCAGACAGGCATACAAAATTTTATTCTAGCCATGCTTCTTTTTTCTTCTAAGAGGTCTTAACATTATTTCATAATCATTTTTCTCAATGGATTAAATTGCTAGTAATTGGCATCCCAGCCCTTCCATTTACTTTTGTGGTGTATATTTGGAATCTGTTTAGCAATCATTTCTTGGCTTTTTACAATCCTTTGCAACACTTGAAAGAGTATGTTTGTATGTTTGTTTTATATGCCATGTGTAACAGGCACAGAATCAAAGCACTGGTTGAACTTCAGTGCTGGCATTCACAGCTTGCTTGACTCCAGCCTCCATGTCAGCAGCACTCACAGAATCAAAAGGAAGAGCAGAGCAGTCTGTAATGCAGCCGTGTATTCTGTTGTTTCCACAATTGCAGTCTCTGCAGCCCACAGAGCTTGTGATGCTTTCCAAAAGATAGCAATTTGTCTGCAATTTGAAAATGGGTTTTTTGACATGATGTACTTATTTGATACTTTAATACAGTAATAGAGGTGGGGTAACATGGCTACTGCAAAATAAACTATCATTGGAAACAGTGTCTTGTCCACAATTAAAGCATGGATACTGAAAACAGTAGAATTCTGACTGACAAAATGATTGTGTGTATAGAGCTTGACAAGATGCATTTTGAGGGAGCAGTCCCTTCCTTTCCAAGAATTCCTAAGATACAAAATAAAATGCTCTTCAAAAAAATTTGCCTCACCTGACTCTTTTGTTAGCACTGTAGCCACAAAGAGTTTTAAGGTGTCTGCATTTATGTCCTTATCATATTTGCACTGCATACTGCATAAAAATAAGTGATGCTATTTCCACTGTGTGAGATTTGGGAGAGAAGCAGCCAACTTGTAGCTATAACAGGCAGCAGCAATAACCATCACCACCAGCAAACTCTAGCAGATATTTTTTCTGTCAGCATTGTCTCTTAAAATGAAATCCTTATTTGTTAAAAACTCTCTTTTCTCTCATGCCACTTTGATATCTCTTCTTCCCTTGCTGTCTTGGTTAAGGCCATTGGGAGTGCAACTTAAGGAGTTCCAAATTTGATATGGATCCCTTGTGGAGGTACAACCAGAGTTCATGTATCTCTGATTCTTTCAATCCTCCTTTGTCTCAAAGGGAGTATAAATATAAACCTGTTTGGCCATCTCTATAGATTTTTACGTTTTTGTGCTTTTTCTCAAGCCAAAATTGATAAAGATAGTTTCAGGCAAAAAAATCAAGCATGCAGTTTTAACTCAGAAAGAACAGAACATAACCATCTTCACCACTGTGTGTTCTGATATTACCTAGAATAATCCAGAGAAGAGCTGACAAAATTTTGTTTTAACTAAAACTAACTAAAACTAAGGAAATGGGTGACTAACCCTTAAAAAGAAAAGCACTGAAGTAATTGAGAAAGGAGTAGGAGGACTAGATGGAAACAGAGAGTGACAATAAATTGTCACTTTAGCTGTCACCATTGCTATACAAAATAACAACCTGTGGTGCATTGCATTATCTCTGTCTTCAACTGTATCCTCTGATATGATCCAAAATTCTTCTTTTATGATAGGTATTTCATATCAGAGTTTAGAAGTTGCTACTAATCTTGTGTGGGGAAAAGGGAACACATCCAAGACTTAATTGTTAGTCTAACAAGGTCTGAGCAGTCTAACCAAATTGCCTACCATTTACTATTAGTGTACTTACAATGATACTAACTCTTATAGCTAATAATACATTCAAGATTTCTACGCACAAGCATCTAGCATCTGTAATTTTCCTCCAGTGTAAATTCACCCCTTAAATGTCTCTCTAGATCTCAAAGTCAGGGAGTGGTACAATTTGAGCTACAGCAAGTTAACAATTTGTTTGTTGTTTGTTGGGAGAAATATGGCAGGGATTTCTCCTCCCTCACAGCTGGGTCCATGTATGGTCACTGGCTTACAAGGCTGTCCTTTATTGATCAGCAACTGGCCACCGTGCTTTGTGCTTACAGTTGGAGGTCCTTGGTATCCTCCTTCGCATTCCTGCGTTGTGTTTTGTTCTAGGTTCATAAATAGCTCGCTCCCCACTGACTAAACGCTTGTTATTCCTTTCCAGTAACTAACAAGATATTACAACACAAAACTGTCCAAAGTTAAAAATTCAGGCTGTAGTATCTTACCACTGCACAGCTGTTGTCAAAGGAAGATAGAAAGGGCTCAGCTCCAGATAAGCCAAACAAGTCATGACACCCTGCAACAGTAGCAAAAGCCTATGACCTTTTGCTAGCAATTAGAAAACTATATTTTCTGGATTCGCCTTTGCTTGTTCTGCTGCATTTCAGCCTGAACTTCCACGGGTCTATATGACTCAGCTTGAGAAAATTTACTGTAGTTCCTGGGGAAGATAGATTGCAAGTATGAGAAGCTGTAGCCAAAGATCTCAAGGGAATTAAAATACAGATTAAAAAGTGAACAACAAATTTCAAAGGTAAGGGTAGTATGGTATGTTTCTGTCTGTTGCATGATAAGGATACCTCTCTTGACACCTAAATAAAGAGGATCGCATTCACTGTTGATATAACTCTAGAAATATTAGTAAAGTCATAAAAGGAATTTATTTGGCTTAAAGGCTAGTCTCACAGAGATAACTTGGTGTTTGTCAGTCTTAACATTCCATCATTCACAGACACATGATAAACTTTCTATTCCCTTATCATTAACATGATAATTGTTCTTCCTCTGTGTCATGTCAAATTTTTGCATTCTTTTGCTGTGAGTACTCAATGCTTGTTTCCTTGTGGGAAAATGCACATAATTTTTTACTTCTTAAAGATTTAGCTACCCCATAGAGATTAAAGAAAAGGAAAAAAAATTACTTCACAATATTTATAAATCTTCCAGGTTTATCATCTAGAGTAATATAGAAGCCCATATGGGACTCTAAAAGATGTAGACATTTCTCCATTCAGCTCTCTCTTCTTTTCTCCACCTCATGGAAACATAAGCAACTTCTCCTCCAAGAAAAATCTCCATATCCAAACTGACTTAGTAAGAAAGAAATCATTTTTTTTCTCCTTTCTTGGGAAATGTCAGACTGCTGTGTGTCTTAGTGGAATCAAAATTTGATGCAGGGTATTTTGAAAGCATTTTAAAAGCCTACTTAATTCCAAAACTGTTTCCAATAGTTTAATGTAGCCCTATAAACTAAGATTAACTTTTAAAAAATTAAAGTAATAGTTTTTTAAAAAATGAATATATGCCAGAAAGATGACAATGAAATTTTAAAGAAATACTGTGTTTTCATTTACTAGCATTGTTGAAAGAGAAAAGAATACTAGTGTGTATCACCAACCTAAATGTCAAAAAATCATCAATCAGTTGCAGAGAAATTACTCATTTTCGTGGTGTCCTTAATCCTTAAATATTTGGACAGTGGACCAGACTTCAAAAGGAACAGCAGAAGGCTAGTTCCAGTAATTTGGCAGAATGAGTGATTGAATCATTGGACTGGACTGACTTTCCTGTGGCTCAAGGAATTTTCCAGATAACATTTTCTCTGAACACAGGTCTGTGTGTGTGTTTCTGTCCTCTGCGCTCCAGTTCACAGGGTATGGTCCTTTTATGTTAAAGGTGCCATTCAGATGGTTTTGCCACATTTTATGAAGGAGCCAGAGAGTCTGGGGAGTGTCCCTGTGACAAGCATAACAGAATCCTTTGTAAGCTGTTATACGTTATATCTCTCTCTTTTTTTTTTCCCTGATGTCCTCACAGAAACAAAGAATATGAGAATGCCTTGATTATTTTTCATGAACAGACCAATCTTGATCTCGTGGCAGATAACCATTTTGTAGTGTGGATATTTTTTTCTCATCTTTAAAATACTACTACAAATACCTAAGAATATGTTAATGAACATTTACTTCTTTTTCCAGTAGTGTATACTGCAGTTCAGAGCAGGACATTGTTCAATACTGAAGTTTTTCATATGCCACTGTATATGTGTCTAAAGTATTTCTTGATATGGTGAGAATTAGCCAAAAGTATATGGATAGAAAATGAACACTACGGTTGTAAAACAAAGTTAGAAAATCCCAGAACAAAATCTGCCTGTCAAATTGAAATTATTATCCTCTACATACATGCAATTTTTAAATACGTGAGCACAAACTAGCATTTTTCCAAATACACTGAACCTCTAAATTTTCAGGATTTGACCATCAGTGCAAATCAGATCAGTTGCCTTGACCTCCAAGTTTAAGAGCATTTTAAATGTATCCTACTATCTCTTTGACCATCTAGGATGGTTTGAGTACAGCATAGCATGGTTATACTTTTTCCACCTCCATGAACTGGAAGAAACTGTAGGTGGTTGGGGGAATAGCTACCTGCTCCTCTGAGGACCTCTATCAGTGCAGGCATGTTTCCTAAATACTTTTTTTTTTGGTCATAGTAATTGCAGAATTGGGTCTGTTGCATCTAATAAAATGCTGCCCACTGAACAGCAGTAATACACAGCATCTGTTTTTTGTCTGCATGGTAAGAAACGACCCTTCTACACAGCCCCACTGATTCCATAAAAAGGTAGCAGCCCACCGGTGTGTTACTACTTACACATAATTTAAGATGTTCAGCGTGGCATAATCAGGCATTAAACTGCATGAACTGCTTAAACTGTCTGGCAGATAAAAGGTGTTCCCTTCTCATTCCCTGTACGAGTACAAATATAGATGCCTGGTTTAACATTAACTTGCAGATTAGGTTTTGTTTCTTGAAAGTGAAAGAAAAAAGCTGATTTTCTTGCTCTGCTGAAAAAAAAAAAAAGGAAAGAAACAAATAAAAAGCAGGTGGGAGGCCTTCATTAAAGAAAGCCACTGCAATTAATTAATGATCAAAAAGGGCAGTGCTGCCAGCCAAGTTTTTAACATGTAATTTTCTAGTATGTGAATACACTCTAAGATCCTTTCTTTGTGAACCAGAAATTGAGAGCTTAGTAATGACATGCATCATCCTCCCAGACAATACGCAGCATGTGGTTTCACAAGCTGGGGTCACACCAGCTTGTAGTAACTGGATATCAATTATTTTCCTTGGAAACAATGACTACCAGCAACATTAAACTCCCAGGCTTTTGTGAGAACATAGAACATTACCTTGTGAAGGTGGCAGTGATACTGCTTGTTGCTACTGCAGATAATGTGTCTGTCTAATGCAACGGGAACAATACTTCTTTTCATCTGGTGCCTGTCTAACCTTCTCAGTTTGATCAACAGTGTTGTGTGGGTGGAGGAGCCAGTATTAGTGAATCATTCCTGATTAATAGTGATTTCATCAGCAGCAATGTTTTAGACTTAAAGTATTGGTTAGTGCTTGGTACTGAGAGGAAGAACATTACACAAGGTAGGACCACAGGACGCAAATCTGACTCACCTAAGCCTGAGATTTATTGCTGTTTCTTAAAGATCTAAGATATGGAGATACTATTTATGAGGTGAATCCAGTGGAAAAACAATGCTTTAGAGACAGTTTTAAATGTTTTTCTATATATTTCTATTATTTCTTAATTCTAAAAAAAAATTTAGCTGCCTAACAATAATTTTTCAAAAGCTTCTGTTTATGAGGAAGCTGAAATGTTTCTATTTCCTTCCTTCCTTATTTCCATGATCAAAGATTTTCTGCACTCATCATTCTAGTTAATGAAACTTCTGGTGATTAAAATATTGAGAGAAGGGACTGCTCTGGACCTTAGGTAACCTGAGTCCCCTTCTAATTTCAAATTTAAATTATACCAATATTGAAATGTCAGTGGGAAGTAAGCATCTAAATAGCCACTGAAAATTACCTAGCTTCTTATCTCTACTTTGGATAGAAAACTTTTAAGTATTAGTAATGTCTTTTCCAGCATTTTTTTGTACTCAGAAAGTAAAATCTTTAGAACATTCTTTGTTTGTTCCCCATCTTTACATATAGGAGAATGGAATCTCCCATCTCACCTATGTGACAACATACAGGCAACAAATACGAAGAAAGGGAACAAATATGGAACATCGTGCAGGGTAGGTTTGGTCTGCAAGTTTTTTCAATTCCTACATAACCCTAGTATAATCACAAGAGCTACAGTGATAAAATTAAAAAAAAAAAAAAAAAAAAAAGAGAGAGAATCCAGCTGATAAATTCAATACTGAGTCTTTCATGTTGTTTTCAGAGGAGTTTTCAGGACAAACCCAACAAGGTCTGAAACTTGTCTTGGAAAAGACAAGTGGCAAACAGATGTTTAAGAATACTCACGTTTCTGCACTCACTGAAGCACAACATAATTTGATTTTGTTGCTTTTTTCATAAGAGCAGGATTTCTGCAGCAGGCTTGTGTTCAATAAACACACATTTCTCTTTCTTTTTCTATTAATGAAAGTAACCTCTAGGGAGTAAAAGTTTTCCAGTGGTAATTGGGCTTGTTTTTAATAAACTGTTTTGCTATATAAAAGCTTATAGATAAATGTTCTTTTATATTTGTGATCAGTTTTTAACGGATTGTGTCTATGTTTTCCCTCACTCCTTCCAGAGCTGTTAAACTAAGGAATAACTACTGGGGACATTGTTCTTTTGTAAGTCCATTAATATTCCTCACCACCTATCTGTTGTTTTCTGGGGGTGTTCTGGTGGGGTGCTACGATGTCCCGAACCAACTCCAGCAGAAAGTCGCTCGGAAGCCATTGCACTCACGCAGACACACACACCAGAGAGCTTCTTCAGCAGATTGATGGCAAAGAGGCAGGACGGGTCCTTGTGTGGAATTTCCATGGCAGAGGTTTATTTCAGCCCCACACGTGAATGGTACCAGTGACGAAAGACTAAGAACAATGGAGGGTCCAAGGTGATATACGGGGGGGCAGAGAGAGCATCAGGGACCAATGGTCTGAGGGTACAGGGGTGGTACATAAGTGAGACTAGGGTACAGGAGCCAATGGGAAAATCTGAGGGAGTGGTGAGGAACTAAGCCCAGTGGGAGCATGGGGAAGGGAGAATTTTCTAGGGAAAGAATGGATAAGGTATAAGGGGGCGGGGAGGCCAACTGGCCAACCAGGGAAGCAGAACTGGGGTATATTTACATAATGAAAGAGCATCCTGGGAGAGGCCTTTTTAGTTCACCTTAACCTACAGAGAATTTCTATCCCTATGGATGGTCTCCCCAGTGGACTCCCTTTGCGCTATGGGCCCACTGGCCCCCACACCTATCTTTCTATGTTAATGTAATTTTCAGTAGGTCTATTATGTTGGCAATCCGAACATCTCCTATTCACTTTCTATTGCCTGGAATTTACATATTTTTGCAGCTGAAATGGAGAGATGTGCTGCTGTGCTTCAGGAGATTATAAATGCGGTGGATTTTTTTTTAACAGAAAGTTCAGTGAGTTATTGTGTGCTTTCTGCTTTAAGTAGCATTTGTAATGCCTGGATAAATGTAGACAGGAACAGCATCATTTTTTCTACAGAGCAAGCGTGCTACCTATACTACCATGAGAGCACAGATGTCTCTAAATTCTGGTCAATATTATTCACACTTGAGAGAAAAGTTTCCATTCTGTTGTAGGCTGTAGCTTAGATAGATATTCTCCAAATATTCCAACTATCACAATATGATCATGGCGACATTTTCATAGTGGGCAAGTAGAGTGAATTAAACTGGCAGACTTTGCATCAATGGACTGTGATTTGCAATGGTTTGGATGCAAGGTCACAAAGACGTGCAACTTTTACAAGCCTGTGAGACAGTATTTGTTAAAAAGGACACTAGATTCTGGTGCCTTAGCTGGTCTGTGTGTGCATCAGTTGACCATGGAAGGACTCTCCAGCAATGTGCATGAGCAGCTTCTGGGCAGAGGTACACAGGATAAGGAAAATTGTGGAGAAAATCCTTTTTATTTACTATGAATATTTCAGTCCCAAGGTAAGATCTGAATTCAGGGAATGATCCAAAAACTGCTGTCTGGACACAGTGTTTGATCATATGAAATGCTTACCTGGAAGTAACTTAAATAAATAAACTGTGGAAATCACATTTGAACCAATTAGATAAATTTTATCTCAGTAAATATTATAATCTCTACATTATTATGACACTACTTCCTGAAGAAACAGAAAAAGGGATTTAAGCATTTTTCTTTACATGCTTCTGAAGTTAGCTGTAAGAGAGTTAGAAAGAAAACTTGTCTTCTTTATTTTCTTCTATCATAAACTATAACAGAGTTTTTCAGTCTAGCATAGCTTTACCTTAAACTCTGGGCAAAATGTCAAGTTATGTTAATTTGCCAAATCCTGTAGACTTAAACTTCTACTTACAGCCTAAAAAATCAAATATTTTCTTCCTGTAGACCTCAACTTTTAAAACTCCTGTAAGAAGGGATGTTCTTGTCCCTCCTCTTCCCCTTCAAGAAGCACTGAATAAGCTTCCAGGTAAAAGTCATTATGTTTTACAAGCTGACACTTTCTTATTCTCTGTTAGTTCTAATTATGTCTTAGAAACATGATAAGATTGATTTTGTCCTTATATATGTTATATTTATAAATTTACATTTATTTTAATCTTTTTTTCACATCTGATAAAATTACTAGAATCCTTAGGTAAAAGTACACGTTTATTAAACTCTCTATCAAAATCTAAGGAATGTTTTGTATCTTTTCATGCATTCAAACAAGACAGAAAATAAAATTACTTGGAAAGTTTACTGAAAAGTCTTCCAAATTCATAGCAAGCAATTTTCCAACTACTTAAAGAGATGTAAAGAACAAATATGAAAATGGTCCAGATTGCCAAATCACACACATAAGTTCCAGATACACATCTGTTCACTAAAAGTAAAACTATTGATAAGTAAAGATAGGCATTTAAGCCTACAAGTAAACCAAATGAATAACCTATCTATTTTGCACTCATAAGTGTGTAGCCAGAATATGGAATATGCTTTTATTCAACTGCTTCTCTAAAAATTATTGTATTTCACTACTTAAGACTAAAAAAAATATCTGGGTTTTTCCTAAATATAAATAGACAATAACATAGTAATAACAGATGCTAACCTTCAAAAGTACTCAAAAAGACTAGTACAGGATACAACTTTGAAACAGCCAACATATTAAGGTAAATGACAAAAAGAAAAAAATGGTTTTCCATGATCCTACAACACTGAGGCCTTTTCTCCTTCTTTCTTTCTTCCTTTCTTTCTTTCTTTCTTTCCTTCTTTCTTTTTTTCTTTCTTTCTTTCTTTCTTTCTTTCTCTGTCTTTCTTTCTGTCTTTGTCTTTCTTTCTTTCTTTCTTTCTTTTTCTTTCTTTCCTTCTGCCTTTCTTCCTTCCTTTCTTTTCTTTCTTTCACAATTGCTTCCCTGTGAGAATATATAAATTCCCTTCTCAAGGGTATATGACTTGTTAGTTTAAAGAATCCTAAGTAAGTAATTCTAGGTCAGGAAAGACTATTATCTACTTTATGACAGTAGCTGATAGCATTCCTCAAGCAAGAAATATAAAACATCCAGTAATGCTTACCCATCTTTCAGCACTTAGAAGCTTCTCAAGATATGGATATTATCTTTTTGTTTAAAACTTTAAACAGTTTCTACTTCATTACCATGTTTAATTGCTTTTTGTATCTATTTATAATTTGACATTAACTACTTCCTTTAGCTAAAAGTCTCTTCCACAGTCTGACTGCAGTGTGGAACAAGCGTTTGTTTTTGTTTTAAAGTTCTACATACTGATTTCTTTGCAGTAATTTTAGTGCTTTCATTATCACAAATATTACATAATCACTCGGTTTCTGCACGCTTTGTATGTAGTTGTTTTCCCTTTACTTTTTCTTTTAAAAGTTGAGGTCTATTTTTCTTTGCTCATGAAAAGTGCAACTGTTTTGTCGCTATATGAGACAAAAGTGAAGGACTCACACGCTGAGATGTCAAAGGCAAAAGAACCCTGAGTTTAATTTTTCTTGGTAAATATACATTTGTTGACCCTGACAGTGGATTGGGAGATGGGGTTGCCACCTCTCCAACCACACTGGTCAAACAGACAGTCTATCAATTTTTCCCCTCCTAGCAAAGGAATGATAACAAAAGGACAGTTAAGTAAACATTGGCTATTATTTACCTAAAAACTGTGAGAACTCTGACTCCAGGAATGTAAATTTCAGAAGGCTGAGAAGAACCAGGGCGACACTGTTTCCTCTGTAACCTTTTTGAATGGTGGGGTCCAAGTTCTCACTACTCAGCAGTGAAGACACAAAATAGATTTATGCAGTTGTGTAAATATGCATAGTGTTTAATTTTCAGGTTTTTTTGAATAATTCCTTCATTTTGTCTATTTTTGGGGTTAATGCTGTTAACAATGATTCTCACATCTCTTTCTTATTTAAATTTGATAGCTTAGAACATATCACCCAGTGCATATGTTTAGGACTATTTTTCATCAGGTGTGCAACTTTGAAGCTGTCATTCCTGAATATCATCTGCCACTTTATCACTTAATCTCTTGATACCATGATAGTCTCTGTAGCTCCTTAGAGACAGCTGTTTTTATTATCCTCATTAATTTTGAATCACCAGGAAACTTCGTCATCTCACTAATTACCCCCTTCTACATATTATTTTTCAATACAGTGAACAGTAAAAGTCCAGGCAAAAATCCTGTGAAATGTGTCTGAAAAGTGATAATTTATTTACTCCTTTTTTCCCAAGTGCTTTATCTATTAACCCACAATTTGTCAAGAACCCTACTGTGTGATGTTGCTCAAAGTTTTCCACTGTTAACATATGAAGTACTTTTAGATACCTGTAAAAAATTCATATTGTGTGAAAACTGACTCATGATGATACATATGACAGTGGGGAATTATTAATGTTGCTGTCTACCTAAAATATAAATATGTCTAAAAACCACAATAAGTACACAATATTTCTTCTTCGTCTATGGGGTTTGATGAAATGCTGCAGTCCTGAGTGTCTGTGTCCTTGAGAATGCTCTAGGCAGAAGGACACACTCTCTTCTTAATAGGGTAAAACTTGAATCCTCAATATTTTTGTTGTTGTTTGCTCGTATGTTTGTTCTGTTTTTCTTTCTTTCCTTTACAGTTTTCTGTGATCTGGAACCGACTCATTTAAAGTGTGGAATCCAGAAGGATGAAGGAATTATTGCTCTGAACTTAGTCATAGCAATACCACTGGCAAAAGTCACACAGGATTGCCTATATTGTCCCTTGAATATTCAAAAATAACAAAATGTGGTCCTTGTTATAGAGCAATCATGGTTAATCTTCTATACAGCATACATGGTCTTATTCCTTCACATTGCATTCTCTACATTACTTATTGCTTACCCTGTGTTTATCTGCACTCTAATTTGTGTTTAATAAGAAAGATTCTTCCATTTCCACAAAAGGCATTTAACTGAAGTGAAGGTGACCAGCAGGTGGTTTGCATAAAATTTCATTAGCCTCTTAGATTGTTTTTGACACCTTTATGAAAGAATGCCTCATTACTATGCAAATGGTCATTGGCCCTGCTTCCAAGCTAATCACCATATAGCACAACATGCATATCACAATGTTATATTCTCCATGATTTATATGATTACTTCAGCTAATTCTAGAGTTATAATGGCACACTTAAATAACTACAGAATGGCAAGCATCTCATATAAGTCATATCCAATTATGCCATTAAGAGTACCCAGTATAATTCAGATAAGAGAAGAACCAAAGAAAATGTATTCGTTTGATACTCTTATCCTTCCTGATAAAGAAAATGATGATTTCTTTCCACCTTTGAGATGACATTAAGGAAACTCAATACAAGAAAAACTATTAACTTTCATTTCTTTGGTTCTCTCTCATGAATATGAATAAATGAAGGTCTGTTCTGCATAAAAGTTTGTAGCCCAATAATTTATACCATTTCCAATAATTAAAATTTTAAAAATATTTGACAGTAAATTCTAAATATCACAATTTCATTTATTTTTGCATTTTTTTAAATATAGCTGACTTCTTTAAATATCAGATTTTAGTCTTCATTTTTGCTATAATTTCTAGCTGAACATTAAGCAATAGAAAATTTCAAGTCAATATCTACAGTCCGGCTGCTTTTTTTCACTGCATGCATAATTTACATCTTCTTATGTAATATTCTGATTTTTCTGAACGTAGATTTAGAACAGGGATTCAGTTAATTTCAAGTAATACAAGCTATGTAAATAAGAAAATACTGCAAAAGAAGTGTGATTTTTACTGAAAAACTTTCCTCTTGGTAGAACTTAATTAGAGAAATTGTTTGAAGGTAGAGACTTGAAGCTTTTTTTAAATAACTGCCATCCAATTACAGCAAGGCATGGGAATGTGCATGTTTTTGTGACTTTTTCTTTTTGTAAATAATTAAAATAGAGCTTGGACCTGCAGGTATCCACTTTTAAGGCTGTTGAATGTTTCAATCCTATTTAGCAAGTACTGAAGCATTAATGCCTGGAAACTGATGCTGAAGTTGCATGCAGGCAAAAAGAGCCACAATGATTTCATGACTGTTACTCTTTTCCTTTCCTTTCCAGCTGTATAGGTGTACATTTACCCAAACACATTTACTCTTCTTTGGGAAGAGGACTCTTTTGGCAGATTCACAGCTGTGCATACCCTGGCCCTGGCTTAATGACCCAGCAGGGTTTGAAGTGAGAGTAGCAGACTATTAGCATGAAACTAATTGAAAAGTTTCAGTGTTAGCAAGCCTTTAAGTGATATTAAGTTAACTAGTTGAAGATGTTGCTGGCATAACAATGGTAGCTGCGACTACTGCTACTACAAACAATTTCTGACTTAAACAAGCACTGTCACTTTTTCAGAAATTCATATATTGTTATGATAAGAAGTGAAATTATGTGAATAATTTTGACATATTAATTACTCAATTACTGGCATAAATGTTGCTGTAGATCATGGAAAATAAGTCTCGAACCCAAGCTTTAGGCTTCTGAATTTTTTGGGAGCTTAAAACTATACATCAAATCTCAAACCTTTCTTTAATTAAATTTAAATATTTATGCTTTTGAATAGTTTACTTACTGTAATAGTGAAGAATAGTTAGACAGTATGAATTAAGTGTAATTAATATAAATATCAGGAATACAAATACAACCTGCTCCATATGAACTTCATTTTCCTTGATTCATAATTTATAAACAGACACTCCTTTCATAAACAGAAACTTTGTCTTTTTTTACGTATTTTTTCCTGAAGAACCACAGCATTGGAATATCTCTGCTTAAAAATGGATGGCAGTTTCAAAATTCCATAGTGTGCATCATAAAGCTCTAGCTACCGACATTCTTCTATTTTATTAAGGAAGAATATTATTTAAAGCATTTCTGCTGACCCAGTGGGTAATACAGAATACAAAGAATGAAGTGTTTTTTTTTCTCATAAACTAATTTCAGGTCATTTCAACTTTCTATACCTTATAGGCAAATCTATAAATTCGATGAAAATATAAGTAGGCACTGTCAGACTCTGAATATCTGTTTCTCATTTTGACATCTTCACCTCTTGAATAGTACTAAAATATGGTACAGTTCTGTATGAGTTTTAGTGAAAGACATTGGCATATTTCAAATATTCTGATATTCTGCTATTTATTTGTGTTATGTGTAATAATATAATACGAACACTATATGACAGACCATGTTAAATGCATGGTAAAATTTGTACAGTGAAGTTGTACAATGCATGAAAAAAGAACCCCCATGTTAAACAATAGATCTGTATCACAAACAAACTGCAGAAGATAAAAAGCTGACTGGAGCACTTGTGTAGCAATTCAAATGCCAGCTGGAAATCTAAAATCATGTCTCTGTTGTAAGTGCCAGTAGATCCTGATGGTAACTACAGCATGGTAGTTAACTATTAAATCAGTGAGAGCAATATTGCTCCCTCCCAACCTGTTTCTCCACACTCAGTTTTCTGGCCTCAGTCTTGCCTTGACTGAACTTCAGGAAACCTGTTCATCTTAGAGAACCTATCTTGCATAACTGCTGCTGGAACACCACTGCCCAAACCAAACACAACATGCCATCCTCACCTAGTGCTTTTCACCAGAAAAGGCTGCAGTGACATCTGTTACTGCAGCTTCTGTTTCGGAATTTCTTTGGTAGTTCTTGATAGTGAAACTCTTAGTCAGTTTAGACGTGTCATGTGGTATGGATCAATACTGTGCCTGGAATCAGATGGTCAGGATAAGCAGAGAAGTACAGATACGAAGTTAAATTTTATCCGTTTCCCTAATGTTTGTTTAAAACTCCTAGTTTCCACAAATATTCATTCCAACAAAATCATGAATTGGAACAGTAGCAAAGATACAAATGAAGGGAATGTAGAGCCACAGTTATTGGTTTCAAAACATAAATGTGTACTTGCACATTTTTTGAGAGCAGAATTTAGTTTCACTTTAGTTGTAAGAAAAATTTAAATAATATTTATATATCATATACCTAGCATACTCCTGATTTCCCTGCAAGAACATCATGAGGTATAGATGATACACAGTGTTTTTACTCAAACTTATCTCTTCTTGAGGACCCTGAAGAATACGGTATTCCCACAGTTAGGAGCATAGAAAAAGACAAGAAGTATTTCATATGGGCTTTACTAATTCTGAAAAAGTCAAGGTCTCATCTCCCTTCAAAACCAACATAAAACATCTCAAGAGTGTGTGTGAAAGGAGAAATCCCTCAGTACTGTACTTCTAAATCAGAGGATTCTGATAAGAAGTTCTAGTATTATTAGTTATAATTTGACCTTAAACTTTTCCAGGATCACAGCAGCTGTACACAAACCAAAAAGTTCTAGCTAAATGCTGCAATGTAGCCTTTGATATCTTTCTGTGTCATGATTAATTTAATCTATTAATTAATTAAGCATTTCCATATTTATAATTGAGTGGTTATGCATGGGTAATTATCACATTACTACTTAAGTACCATGAACTCCCTCACTGAAGATTTTTTCTCCTTTTTTTCCCCTTTTCAAATGCACTGTGACTGTATGTAGCATTATTCATCAAATAAAAATAGTAAGATAAATATTTATGTCCTAATGTTCCTTAATTTAAATGACATTTGCTTTTATATGTTTAAATTTGCATTTACTGAATGACGTTGAGTAGCCATTATTTCCTGACAAACAACACAGTCATCGTTGATGACCAAATGCAACTTAATCCTAAATTGCTTTAAATTTTAGAGAAAAGGTTGCAACCCTAGTAGTTAGTCAAGATAACCAAAATTATAAAATGCATGATGTATCAGACTTTCTGTCACAGCATAGCCTTTATCCATCTTGTATTTCCTAGGCTGGATTTCTCTTTTCTAGGTTGAGATTCACATTTGGTGACAAGGCTGCATCAGCGTATATCCACCCTATTGCCAGGCAATTTTTCCCAACATCAATCTGCCTTCTGTGTTTGCTGCTACCCACAGTTGCATCCAGCTGTTTATATGGTGAACTGGGGAATTGATCCAGCTGTAAAAGAGCTCAAACATTTTTTTTCAGAGATAATTTAGGATAAATTAGTTCATCAATCCAATCCATTCTGTGGCTGTATAAACACTTGTGTCAGCACTGAGCAGGGGCTGCTGGAGCAGGAGAAGCCTGAGGAATGAGGGTGGGCTTGTGAAGCTTAGAGCACAGTTGCTGCTGAAGGATCAAAACCACAATGTCCAGTACTCACATTCAACTGCAGCATATCTGGGATATATAATTACCTCCTTCTGATGAAGGCCAGTTTTCACAGTTCTGCTGTGTACAGACATTTTGCAAGGAGGCATTCCATTAGCTTTATTTACTGAAAGCTGAACACTTACCTTTTTCTTCCAAACGGGAAACTGGTAGCTGCAAATCTCACAGGCCCAAGAAGGTACCTGCTTTTCTTACATTTATTTATGAACCACCTTGTGCCCTGATCTTGCCTCTGGATCTGCTAGCTTAGGCTCATGTGCCTGTCACTTAAATCAGTAGTTTCACAAAGGCCCAAAGGACCATGACAGTAAATGAAGATGAGAAGAGCTTTAAGCAAGACAGTTAGAGAAGTAAAAATACTGCCATAGCTTCAGCATCTTTTTTATTTTCAAGAACTGAAAGTTCTTTCCAGCACTTACTGTTTTTTAGAATATATTCTGTTGAAAGTAAAGATGATCATTTTAATGGCTGGTCTTTCTATTATATCCTGACAAAACAGCTGAATAGCAACTTTGAACACTAGATTCATGTTTCTGGAATAAACATTTAGGAAATCCCTTGATTTGTTCCTTTCTAATTTTGGAAGAAGTGTAAATGCAGTCCTGGGGATTCCTCTTTTGCTGAAAAATATCTAGCTTGTAGCCTTTACTGCTCATTGTCCATATTGCCTATCAACAGTTCAATTTCATTATGCTGTTTTTGAGCAAAACTGAACACCAGCTTGTCACAGTGATGCCTACTGTAAGCAGTAAGGGAACTGGGCTCAGCACTTCAGTGTGTTCCTAATGCAGTATCAAAGCAATAGCTCTAGAAAGCTGAATTAGAGCTGGTAGTTGAAGCAGAACACATTTCCCATTCTCTCTACATTATTCCTGTAAATGATATCTTTTACAGGCAGTGCTCTCTGGAAGAAAAATAGTATACTGTGCTTGTGTCTGGGTTATGTATTTGTAAAACTACTCAGGCAGAAAGAGAAGTTGAATATTTCAGTATCTGTCTAGTTCTGCTCCATGGATACAGGGGGAAAAAAAACACTGAATGAAAGCTGCTACATTTCTTTCATATATACTAGTGCAGATTTCTGAGATAACTTTCTTTAACAAGGAGTGAAGGTGCAGCAGTTGTGTTTGAAAATACTTGCACATCTGGCAATGGTGCATCTAAACTCCCTGTTTGTTAACCCAAATCCTTTGCACTGCAGCTTTTTTAAGAATCAGGGTGCATGTCCTTGCTGAAAAATACTTTCCCTGTATATATGCAGAGTGCAGTCTGAATAAATCAGCTAGAAGGACACAGAAATATACAGACATAAAAACTGCACATTAATTGATTTTTCAATAGCTACCTCTAAAACTGCAGAGTAAGTTTTTCACACTAAGTAACGATAACAGTAAGTACATCATGCTATCTTCCAAAAGCTGAACCAGAAGAGCTAAGGGTAGAAAAGTTTTAACTTATTTGTAAAATCCAGCCATATAGAGTCAGGAGATATGACTTTTCTAATGCATTTTATATTAGATCCATATATTATGGATGTAGAAGAAAAATTGTGGGAGAATCCAAGGTCCTCTCTGATGCTAAGAGAGCTTTAGAACTAACATTTATATACAGGATAATTATTAAAGGTAGAATTTTGTCTTGACACAAACATTGTAGAGCTGTTTACGGTAGATACCACCACAATTTTGTAAAATATTATCTCAGTGTACAGAAAAATACGGTCTAACAGGAAGAGAATTTTAATAGTCTAACTGATTACTATCTTAATGTACCCTAATATTGGTAGAACTTCTAATATGCACTCAAAATCATGTCTGTTTTGCAGATAACTTGAGGACCAGTAACTTGTTAACCTGAGTCTTTGGAGTTTTCTAATCATGGAGCTTTTTAATTTGCTCTTTGTTGGCAGGGGAAATAAGCTTGGGAGGATTGAGGTGTTGCTGCCTTTTGAGCTCTGCCGGCTCTCTAGCCCTACCAGAGGGACTGGTGCATTTACTCAGCACAGCAGGTTGCAGTGCAGAGGTCCCCAAACTAGCAAAAGAGATTTCAACTCCAGAGCCTGAAGATGTATAAATGCAGAGATGACTGTGATTGCTCAGAGCTAATAAGCCCTGCTAAAAGGCAGATCTTTTTAGCTGAGACATAGCACTGTGCTGATTCTGCCACTGTTTTGGCAAATATGTATGTTCAGCACCCCAGTTCACAGTGCAGTTGTACCAAGTTGCTCAAAGGTCTCTAATGCAATGCTCCACCAGGCTCTGAAGACTTCTTGTAACTGGAACGCTCTAAAGAAATGTACAAGATGAAGCTTGTTTGTAGAAAGGATCATATTCGTACCGACAGATATTGTCAAGTACTGTGCAAAAATGGGAGCAACTACCTTAGAAAATGAGAGGCAAAATCTGCCTGAGAAATAAGAGGTGTATTTTATAGTATTCACTCACTGAAGATTCAGGCAGCTGCTTATAGGAATGGCTACAGTTACCTGCGAAATCAATTCTGTGAAAAGTTCTTTGAGTAGTTTCTAAAGCGCAGACTTTGATTTAAATAAATAAATTAATTAATTAATTAATTATCATCAATGTAGTATGAAGTCCTCCATTTCTGAAAAAGACTGTTCCCCTTTAATACAAAGATGAAACAAGATTAAAAAAAAAAAATCTGTCATTCTCTTACGTTTATTTTTTACACTATATAGAGAGTCCCATTTGTGACTTGGGAGCTGTTGCCCTTGTCCTGTATGTCTGTGTCCTAAATGGGTGTCAATGACACTCTGATGATTAGCAGTCAACATTTTACAGACATTAACATAAGGAATTCATTATACCACTATTCAAAGACTAAACTGACACAAAATGAAGTTTATTATTATTATTATTATCATCATCATTATTATCATTGTTATTATAATTGTCATTATTATTGCTCCAAGGTTTGACAACTGAGCTTCAACATCTGGTATGTTTTCTTTCTAATTGCTTAGAGGACCTTTTTTCTAATACTCTCCACATTTTAAAACAATAAGTAATTCAGTATCTGTGTTTGAATTAATAATCATCCCCTTCAATTTGTGATACATGGTTTATGGAGATTGTCATGGCTTAAATTCAGTTTTGTGATCTGTCTGATAACCAGAACATGTTGCAGTCCATCTTTAAAGATCAACAGGGTCGCGACTTAACTGCTCTGGGACCGTATATGTTTATTTTTGAGGTGAACGGTTGTATGATTACATCAAGTTTCATGACCTTTATCCCCACCCCCACTCCAATTTCTTTCCATTCCATGGGGATAATTGGAAAAACAAGAAGCAAAGGAAAGGGATTTTTTTTTTTTTTGGCAATAAGATAAGTACATGGTTTTTGTTTCTAAAGAATGACTCCATAGAATTGAATTCCTCTCTTGGAACACGACAGAATTGTGGTGTAGTTTATTATCCTACCACCTAGTTTAAGCGTAAGTTAAAACAACTTCAAAAAATTATGACAGAGTAAAATATAAATAAATCCAGTTTTACCTCTTAAAAGAATTGACTGCTTTCTAAAAGCTTTGGTCTGAACAACCTAATACCGGAGCACTGTTGTTACCTTTCTCAGTGCTCCTCCATTCTCCTTTCACAGCGCTCCTCCATTCTCCTTTCCCAGCACCACATGGACCTAAATTAAACAGTGTAGGGAAATAACATTTGCATTTTTGCATACTTTAGAGAGTAAAAGAGAATAAATGAAGTAATAAATAAATGAAACTTCAGACATTCTCTTAACATAGATTTCCTTACAGTTTACTGAATCAAAGTGCTGAGATAATATCACACTGAACTGCGTAAGTATAAACTGCAATACGTTTATATTATATTCATATAGTAAATATGACATTTATATGTGTGTATGACACTGTGGATCCCTGGCGCACCCTCAAGCAGAGGGGTCGCAGCGTCCTTCCCGCAAACGTCCTCAGCGAGAGGCACGTTCCCGGCAGGGCAAAGGCGCAGGCTGTCAGCGCTGTGCTGGCTCCTCGTGAGAGGCAGCACACCAGGTAGCCTGTTGGTGCAGCTTCAGCACGTCCCGGAGGCAAAGGAGAAAGAGAGGGGCCTGTGGTATGGGTTCCAACAGGTTTTACTCTGTGGAGGGTCCAGGGACCAATGGCAACCAGCGGGGGTTTGCAGGGGCTTTTATATGGGGCGGTACAAAGGGAAGAACCAATGGGGTACAGGCAAAGGGGAGGGTACAATGTAGCAACGACCAATGGGGAGAGCAGGGAGGCGGGAGTTACAACTAGGAGCCAATCAGGGGTTGAGGAGCAGAGAACTTTCTAGGCTGGGGGGGGAGGCCGTTAGGCGGTTAGAACTAGGCCAGGGGAGGTGGTTAGGCAGTTAGGACTAGGGCGCCACCCAGTGGCTGACTCACTGTCCTGGGCGGGTAAATCCACCCACTGGATGGCAAGTGCCTGATGGGTACCTGACTGCCACAGCCCAGAAGTGGGCTGGGCCACTGGAACATGTGTACAAATATATATCTAGTCCACCTGGGTATCTGTGAGAAGCCAATTCAGCCATTTTAGGTTGCCTCAACTCTGGCTGTCAGGGCTGCCAGAGGCATGTGGAGGAGGGGTGCACATGTGCCACTTGCAGGAGGCAGCCAGGAGTGGGGGAAGCCTCTCTGGGGGGACTTCACCTGGCAACACCCCACAGGAGGCAGGCAGTAAGGGACACTGTGGAGGGGCTTCTCCAACCAGGCTGCAAGAAGGTCTCCACCGATGGATGACACAGGAAGGTTGGACTGGACCAGTGGATCCCTGCTAGCAGGCGGACTTTGGGAGGGGCCAGGGGGGTATAAAAACCAACCTCGTCAGGGCTCACCGCTGCTCGCTGCTATTTGCTGTTCCCACGCGCTCCCTCTTTTGTCCTGGCCTCTGCCTGCCTGCCTTCTGGCTCTTCTGCCCTCGTTGGCTCACCCTCGTACCTGCCCTGCCTTCCTGTGCTCCTAACCACCTTCTTGCCACTTCGCCTCGCGTCCTTGCCTGCATCCAACTCTGCTGCGCCGAGCCAGCCGTCACTGCCCGCCCTGTCGCCCCGATCCAGCCGGTCGCCGTGACACCATCCAGGGTCCTGGTCCTCCCGCCCCAGCACCCCACTCACCGCGTGTCTGTCGCTGTCACCACGTGAGCCGCACCTCCGGAGCCGCGCCCCTCCGGGAGCCGCACAGACTCGCTCACACCCGGCCCGGCCACAGACAAGCAGCGTGCACACCCCTCCGCCGCCCAGAAGCTGTCACCACTCCCCTGATTGTTGGTGGTAATGCCCTCTTTTCTCTCTGTCCCCTCTCTCTCCTCTCCCCCAGTCCTTTTCCATTTTCCTTTCCTCTTTTCTGTCTCTTCTAGCTGTCTTTTGCTGGGGCAACTCCTTTTCCCTCTCCTTTTGTTATCAATAAATGGTTCTCAGCTACAAGGTTTGCCTCGTTTGGCTTCATTCTGTTCCCAACCATCCATTTTTAAAAGAACTCCTCGCAGTTCCCTACAGTGGAACGTGACAGTATCTATACTTCATCCTTCTTTGAAATCATGAAAGGTCACAACGGGACAAGATTGGATATAGGAGCTATAATTCTGGGGAACTGGATAAAAGAACTAAAATCCAATAACTTAATTTAGATATATAAATGTCAAACCAAATAGTAAAATATTCTTTCTTTTTTTTCTACCCTCCATTCCTGTGGTTTTCATTAGCATTTTTTGCCTTGCATAATTATTAGGTGCTTTGTCTGTATCTAGGCTACAGTTTATAAAACTACTCCAAAACAATGATGATGCCAAATTTGCCATATTCATTTAGGCGTTTTATCAACCCAAAATTACCTTCTAAGCTTGTCCATATCGATAGTCACCCTATACTTAATCTAAACTTAATCTGATCTCTGAGCAGATTTACAGTGGAGTATTGCTAGCAATTCAGCAGAATTAATCTTGTCCTAATCTTGTCCTGCACTTGTCATTAAATACTTAATTCTTTACGATTTGAAAGGTCAAATTTCAGTATTTCTGGAGTTTGGTTTGTGGATTGTTTTGGGTTTTTTAATTCAACTTCAGAATTCTTTTTCCATGTCTTAATTGTTAGGCTATTTATAAGTAACATTTAGTTATTACAGTTGTATCCTGGGGTTTTTTATATTTTTTAATGGGTGAATGTTTAGCATCTTAGAGAACAGAGAATGTTTTTCAATGGCATGGTAGAGTTTTCTTTCATCTCCAAAATCTCCACTGCTCGTTTACACTACATGCCTGATAACTTTTTCAACTTACCTGAAGGGTACCTCTGCTGAGTAGAGACACTACAAGGCAAAATCAGTCTTCCTAATGGCGGAGAGAATTGTGCCACCTTAGTTGGTATTACAGGTTATTTAGTATAAACATATGTGTTCTCATTAAGGGCCATCCACATTCAACGAAAATGAGTCACTTGTGTAAGACGTTTTGTTTATAAATCTGAGACTAATTTCCCTAGTCTATTCTGTATGTGCCATGTGGTATAAAATTGTACAAATGTCAGTGTGCAGCCTCACAATACATTTCTCTAAGAGCAAAATGTAAAGTCATTAAGCAGTATATTTCTCAGCAGAATTATAAATAAATAGAACATGGAAAATAAAATAAGTTTGAGGTACAAACTTCCACTGCATATCTCTCAGTTAAAAATGCAAATATTTCTTCTGTAACAACAAGCTGCTTACATGGTGGTTATATTAATATACAGTTAATGCAGATTATATTAATTATGCACACAGATGTTGGTTGAAAGGATCCATTCCCCCTGGGCTTTATAGCTGACTATATATATATGTGACCACATGCACAAGACTGTATATGCCGTGGTTGTCTTTGTCTAAAAGAACATTCTTGCACAACACAGTGGGATGGAGTCACTCAGGGTTTTCAACTCCCGCGGAGGTGCCCTCTTTCAAACTGGAGTCACTTTCATCTGTGATAGTCAGACAGGAGAGTTTTGCATTTCAGAAGATGTTTGGTCTATATTTTTGGTCGTCTTTTATGTGCTAAAGTCTGTGGAATTTTCAGCCTTCCTGAACCTGCCCGAGAATCTTATGGTGCTCAGTATTCACCCAGATACAACTGTTCCAGCACTACCTGATGAGAAGGAGAAGGTATGATACAGGCATGAAAATCTGGGCTCCACACCTCCACTCACTTGCAGACCCTGCAGTGACCTTTGTGACTGCAGCAGCAATGCCCCAGTGTGCCCATGCACACTCTGGCTGCAGCACACAGGGAGTGTCCTCAGCTACGGTATGGGCACACAAATCATTGTGCCAGCTCCTCACTTTATGAGCTGTCCCCTGACCTATCGGTATGAGGCTGTCCTGGAGGCCACCTCAGGACACTGCCTGACTCCTTGTATCAGCAGCACTGTAAGCACAGGAGTGCCAGCATTCAATTTGTTAGCCCAGGACTGGGGCTTTGGTAGCAGTGACTGTACATGAGTTTTCCTCTTCCTTTTTTCACCAGATCATTTTCTGCATCTATTTCTGGTGAAGGAGAGGAGATCCCCATTGCAGGTGGGGGCTTTTTCTTGTTAAAATTTAACACATATGGGCTGTTCAGTATCTCCCAGCATGGAGAGGCTGGGCTTGGACTGGTACCAACAGGGACTGTAAAGTGGCTGCCATGGGTCTCAGTGGTATCTGGCATATGAGCCACAGCATTTGTCTGTGAGGCTGGCTAGCCAGTGTAGTGTGTTTGACTAGAGTTGTCTGGCAAATTTAAGTCTCTCAGTACTTGTGGTTACAAGTGCTGGAGTGTGATGTCAGATCATAGGCTCCAGATGAAAAGCACTGCTCAGAAGCCAAACCACTGGGAGAGGGATTGCAAATATTATGGCCTCTGCTGAGTGTATGTATATCATTTTTAGTGTGTCTCATGGAAGAATTTTGGAGAGCAGAAACCTCTAATTGTTGTGACAAGCAGAGGCAGTGTAGAAAATGGAAACTTCTGGGCATGCACACCTTGTACTGGGGAGCTTTTGATGGCACTGAAAGCTGGCCTGTTCGTAGATGAACCAGGGTCATGTACTAAAAGAAGATGAAATATGAAGATGAGCTGCTGTAAACCTCACAGACCTGCTTCCTGGGATAACAGTGGACAACCCAGGAAAACTCCTTCAGCTCTCAGTCCCAGCTTGAGTGCACCCATGAAGTCTGTGGGCCTGCACAGTCAGGAGGTTCAGGAGGAGCAGCTAAGTCACTTTTGTTACACCGCTAGGTAAACCTTCAAACCTAGACTCACTAAACCAATGAGAAAACTTGGCTTCTTTGTGCTAATATAAGTAACACAAGAAAACAGTGCAAGAATATCCAGTGAAATTCTTCTTTATTTCTGGCAACTCTCTTTAAATCTGATCACGTACACAGACTCTCTTATATGCTATCAGTTCTGCGAGTTCATACTATTCCTGTAATCCATACAGAACTTTATATGACAGTATTCCAAATCAGTCTTGAAAAGGGGAGTCAAATAAAGATAGTACATACCAGAATAAAGTTGTTAATTACAGCTCTTAAGGTTATGAAATCACTGAAAAAAGGAAATGGCTAAATTAGTGTTGTACATTTGTTGTAAACTGTATGATATAATTTTTACTTACTTTGTTACACTATTTGTTTGTTTGTTTTTTTTTCAAAATGTGATTGCATCACTGAATGAAGAGGCCTTTTTTACAGATGAATCAGTGTAATATATTCAAGGCATTTTTATTCCCCACAGTTGCAGAAAAAATACTGTAAGATGATGCTGTAAAGCCCCATTTGGTGAGTTTATTTAAAAGGGACTTAAAGTACCTCTCTTACCTGAGGTGGTGCAAAGGAGAACTTGAAAAAAGTTCTCAGGTGGTTAGAGAACCAAACTGTAATGGCAAACTTTAAAAAATCAGGAACTTAGCAAAATTTAAACCAAGTACTCAACCAAATAAAGCATTTCACAAAGCATTGACATAGCAAACTCTAATCCATCCAACCTTAAATTTCTCAGATTTCAAGAGGGAATTAGGAGAAGAAAAGGAGAGAAAGAGAGAAAAAGAGAGCTATAGGTACGACCCTTGTATCCAGCATTATCTCAGCTGCCATAAAATCCAAGGAAAATAGCAACAAACCGTGTGCATCTTTGTGCAATGGCTTTTATCTGCTCTGGCCTCCTGTGGCCACTACTTCCCCGCAGAAGGAGCTTCTGATCATCTGGCTACTCTGGAGCTACACTGAGGCTCCAGAGGTTGGCTGTAGGGGATTGCTTCAGGTTTGCCAGTGACTGAGAGCTGCTCTAGAGGCTCCAAAGAAGACAGGGTGTGGGGAAGAGCACCATCCCACGTTTACAGAACTTGCCTTCCCCCACCCCCCCTCACTGCCCCACATGCACTCTGGTTGCTTTGAACCAGTAATTGTTTTCTTCAGTCTCTCATACATGCAATTAAAGACTGACATAAAACATTTGTTGAAAAGGCAACTTCAATTATGACACTTCTTAACTTTTTATTATTAAATGCAAATTTCTTAATGTACTCATAAAGTAGCTTTTTCTGTGAACTTATTTCCCATTTTAGCTTTCTTTTTGTTTGATTTACTTTATTATGTAGTCAAAATGGACTTAGCTTGCTGAATTAGAATACATACAAGCCTATATCATCCTTAGAAATGGAGAATTTTCAGTTTAAATGTGCAATGATTAAGAACAAATGGGAATGAGTATTTAAAATAGTGACAGCTCTGTATTTTAAAATGTTGCTATGCAGTTGTTTGGTTATAGAGAACAAGAAAGGAAAGCTGGAAAGGTGCCAATAAAAACATACTTACTGAGAATTTTACTTTTATCTTGAAGATCAAAGGAACCCACCATCTTCATCAAGAATTCAGATTGAAAGTGATGAAATTATAATGCACACTGCAGATGATAAGCAAAGTAATTGTTTAGCAATTTGTGGGAAAGTGGAGAGCTTTTGTGAGAGAGCAAATGAAGACATAACATGAAGCCCAACCACTTGCTTAGAGTCTGTCAGAGGTTATATCTTGAAATGTGGAAGGGTAACAGCCACTAGATATATTCTTCAACTGAGACCACACTCATACCAAAAATACGGATGCACTGTTGCACAACTGGCACAACTGGGGACGTCTAATCTTACTAATGTCTCCGTAATTAGTACAGACTATAAAAACAAGGAAACAAAGAGCACAGTTTGTATGATGAGTTAGGCTGTTCAACCCTGACTTTTGGCAAGCACTTACCCAAATATTTCCACTGTGTACGGTCTCAGAAATAATTAATGTCTAATAGTATGACTTCTTTTTTAACAACAGAGTTTGACCATTTCTAATATTTATTACACAGCTTAGTCAAGAATGCCCATACATACAAGAGAAGGTCACAGTTTTTGCATTTGCTCCCAGTTTGTCCTGCATGAAACTGGAACGAGAAAATGTGATACAAGGGCCAATATGCCTCTCTCCCCTACAGTATTATAGCATTGATAGTGATAATAAAAAGACGTAAATCCATCCCAAAATGTACAGAGGTTTAAGATAGGAGAGATTTCTAAAAGCAAGCCTTCTGCACCTGTGCTGAAAAAGGAGGTTTAAAGTAAATCCAGGGCTCTACATCAGCAAATGTAAATGCTGTACTTCTATTAACTCAGAGAACTGCTCCTACTTATGCCAAAAGTTAATTTGTCTTCAAAGTACTATTCGAAGGTTTGATCTCCCACTGTTGGATAAAGAAGTGGAGTTTAAGGATAAAATTTATTTTCCCCTTACACTGATTTTTGTATAGTTCAGTAATTCTGAAGGATTTGGGGTTTGCTCATAACAGCATGAGCTTCTTTACATTACAGAACTTAATATTATATCTCTAAAACTTCAGACACTAGTTGAATGACTGACTCTTAATAGTGGCTACTGTTCTCACAGTAAGAATACACATAATATTCATAAACTGCTCTCACCAGATAGTAATTTTGTTTGTGGTTTGTTTTAAATGAGCTGTTTAAAATTCTGTAATTAATTCAGTAAACACGGCAAAAATGACAGATGGTTATGATAAAGGAACTTAATGCCTCATGGAAGCAAGTCAAACCACAATCACTAACAGATGTTTTTTGCAAAGCCAGATTGTGTGCGTGTGTATGTGTGTATACATATTACACATATATATGTACATAGTAGAAATACGGATTTATATATGTGTATTTATGTGCATCTCTATCTGTATCCATAAATGTTACTTGAACACTTTCCCCACACTGTTGCACTTGCACTGTTCCTTAGTGCACTAATGACCACATTTATTCCTGTAGTCATACTAAAGACTTCTATCAAGGACAATTCCTCAAATTCCCATTAGTTTAGATATCATTTACAGATAGCACTTTTGGTGACTTATTCATAAGTTAGAAATATATGGTTCTCATTGTCAGGACAAAAAATCAAAGCAATAATTTCAAAAATTGTTTTAATACTATATAGTTGGTTTCTGAAATGCAGTTACTGGAGGACACCAGTGCAACTGATCTGGTGTTTAACAGTAGCCAGAATAATTGTTACCTCACAGACATAAGGAAACACTAACCTAGAATCTGTGAGGCAACAGTACCAAGGGCAATCATTGTTTTTCAGCATTATCAATTGAAGATCAAAGAACATACTTCATACCATACATAAATACACATTTTGAAATTAATAATCATAATGTCACAGAGCAAACTTGACAGGTAAAACACTGCTGAAGAGGGACTGGGCATTTCATGACAATTTTTACTATATATTATGCTGCAATCTCCAGTGTTGGTAATCTTGCATTCAGACTTGTATTCTGACAAACCCCTTCCCTTGAAGGGGGATGCCATGAGAGAACCAGTCCTTAGTACATGCTTGGGACCACCTAAGCCTGTCAGGAACAAGCAACACAGATATTCAGGGACTGCTGATTTCATCACTAGTCTTTGTCAATCTCCAAAAGGCTGAGAACATGATCGGGGTGTACATTCTAGACAAGACCCAGATCCATATCTGTTTAATAGCAGCACGCATGCCAGGCCTTCTGTTCACACACTGTTGGGAGGAAAGGGTTAAAACTGGAAGATTTGGCAAAGGGGAGGGAAGAGTTTCACTAAAAGTGACCTTGTAGCTGGGAATGCTAAAAATATTGGTGTTTATTATGCCTAGTGTCGTTCATCCTCTGCCTGTTTTGAGAAGTAGAAAACTATGATGTAGAGATACCACACTGTCACAGACATGCTTGAGCCTCCTGCTGGGAGAAAGAGAGGGCATGAAAGCACAGCCCTGCTGTGAGTGAAACTGTGATGGGTGAAACCTTTTGTTGTATTGGGGCAGGCAGCAGCCCCTCCTGCCCCGCTGTGCTCTAGGATGAACTGAGACTAACAGAGCCTGTGTCCCTCTGTGTCTCTGTCCACAGGGATGAGCTGATCCTAATGGAGCCTATGTTCTCATGTGTTTCTTTTTACTAGGATGGACTAAGCCTAACGGAGCCCATGTCCCCATGTGTCTCTGCCCACTGGGATGAGCTGATCCTAACCTGTGTCGCCACTTGTCTCTGCCACCCGTTGACAGCAAGGTAATGAAATAAATCTACACTTTATATTTCAGTGGTGGGTTCATGGTGGTGGCCCTGGTTACCTGTATGTGTCAATCCACACACACCTTCCCCCTGCTTCTCTTTGAGAAAAGAGTTGGACCAAAGTCACAGTAAGAAGGTTCCTGGCTTGGAAGATCAGAGTTCCAGAAGTAAGATGTGACTAGCTGTACTTTGCAGACACTAGGTGTTCTGAACTGATGTGATTTCCTCTGTGACTCTAGACTCTTCCAGCACAGCCAGGGTTCACCACAGCCTATGAAGATCTTTTCATCCACATACATTGACACTGAATACCTATTTGTGATGTTGGAGAGAAGGAAGCAGAAACTAATGATTTCATTTAAATTCTGACACTTCTAAATCTGAAGAACTCATTTGAACTACAGATAGAGTATGAGCTCCTAGCTACCAGAGAAAAATACAATCGGGGGGAAATACTTAATCAAAAATTCCTTTTGAGAATCACAACAACAATTAAGTAAAGAATGCTTTAAAAGTAATTGTCAAATATATGAGTTTAAAAAATTCATGTCTGAGTAAGGGTCTTCAGGTATTTTAGATTACAACCATTTATTCAATTTATTTACATATCTCAGGAAAGTGCTCAGGGTTTACTTCAGAGAGTAAAATTTTTTTTTAGTACCTTTATATTGTTACGATGCTGTCTTTATATGGTTTCCCTGCTTTTAGATTTTTTTGTCCTGGACTTTGTCATTCTTGTGATGCACAGAGTAATCAAACCCTCAAGGAACTGAGGTGGGTTAAGTATCTGTCAAGTTATTTTGTGTCCTAAGATAAGAAGCTCACTATTACAGAGATACAGTGTATAAGAGAACAGAGAGGTTATGAAGTCAATACTTTATTCGGGATCTACACATGCAATAACCTCATCTGCAGTAAACTCACAGGAACTGTTGCCCAACTTTACAGAGAAATTTAATGGCAATGCTCAAAACCAAGGGCTGCAAAATCACATAATTATTGCTATAAATCAGTGGGAGAAGTGGGATGCTCAGTTGTGAGAGCTCATTGTCTCTGAGCTTGCATAACCAGCTCCTTCTGGCTCTTAGCTTAATCATTAGACCAAACATTATGCTGTTTTGTGATGTGGATCCTATCTGGATTTCTAGCTTAGTTTTTGTCATGCAAAAGATGCTGCAAGGCTTGAAGTAATCTCACTGAGATGAATAACTCATTTGAAAGTGAATGGAATAGAGACCTGTCTTGGAAATGCTTAAAGATTTCAGAAGACTACATTAAAATACCACACAAAGGGTCCTCTCAATTGTACTAGAGGTTTTACAAGCATGTAGGCCCTCCAGATGGAATCCATTAGAGTCAAGGAGATTTGAATCAGAGATATAATCATTCTTCTAGAGAGTTTCTGCAGTAAACAGACAATACTGACAAGAATAACAGTGCCTCACATATGTGAATACCCATGAATAAATTTCACAGACATTCACTGATGAGACTGGATTAGCAGCCAGGACCTGCCTCCAAAAGTGTTTGCAAATGCAGTTTTATAGGTTGTGATCATTGTGAAAACACATGTTCGGATTCCATAATGTATTTCTTAGAGGCTGAGGCACAATATAAAAAGCAAAAGCAAACAAAATCACATTGTAACATTGTACAGAAAAAAGTGGGACTAACACCACACATTAAGCTTTGACAATTACAAAAAAGTTACATTTGAAGTTGTTAAACTGGTAATCTGCACATTGCTTCATGAAAGCTTCTAAAGTTAAAGGAGTATGCTGATTGCTCTCTCACCTCAATATTCTCAGAGGAATCACCTGCAGCACAGACTATAAAGATATCCTAATTTCTCTTCTCTTAGCCTTTGAGACCCCAGCACTGGACCATATGACAAGCAGTGAAACTCAGGCAGGTCACATGGTGGGCCTGGAATCCTGCTGTCTTGACCATCTCCAAGGATCTTTGGACTAAATTTTCCCATTAGGGAGCAGACCCCTAGCTGCAACCCTAGATTTCTCTTCCCTGAAGTGACCTAGATATCAAATGGACCCAGCCAAAGGATGCCTGGCATGCAGAGTGACCGAGTAAGTAATATCTCTGTGAAGCACAGCAAAGAAGTGAGAGGAGAGCTTGGCAGACGGGCAGAGTGAGACTGGAGCTGGTGTACTGATACCTTCAGTGTCTAAGAGCTGACAGGCAGCTGTTTGCCCGATGGCATTCAAGAGAGTTTTCATCTTTTTTTTTAAATGTGTAACTGTTGGCTAATCAAATTATCATTTAAAACTACTCCTACTCCTCCTGCTGCTGCGACTATCAGTACTGCTACTATTATTGCTCCTACGAGTATCAATCTGCATTTTCTGATCACATTCTTGTATACAGTATTTTTCCTATATCAGTAACTATCAGGATATATCAATAACTATCGGGATAGTTATTGTGCTCTAAAATAACATACTTCATCAAGACAATGAATTTTTTTATTTGGTTAACATGTGTTTCTCTTTGATTAGCAACTGTGCAAACTATGTCTTACATAAAAATTTTAATTTCAGAAATGGTGTCAATCTTCTGCTTATCTATCCTGATATGCTAATAGAATACAGAAAAAATTAATTAAATTTGATATAAAATCTGAATCTGTGTATTTTGGCTTTTGTTCACTTCAGAATCTTGTAATTCTTCATATATATTAAGCTGGAGATTGCCACAAAGTTTAAAAAATAACAATCAGAATATATTAAGTGATAAAAATATAAGAAATTAGAAAGCAAGAAAATTTTTCTTTGGAGAATTTGAAATCCCTTGCCATGTTTTTCTTCCTTTCTCATTTCTAAGAATGTTACAAGGTGTAGGAAATGCCATAATGCTTTTTTCTTACAGGTTTTCAAAGTATCCTTTAGAATTCACCCTCCAGGATAGAAAGTCCTGTCTTGAATAAAAAGAACTTTACGACCCATGGATGGTGGTTTCTCTCTTCCTTTGAATTGTTATCTAAATTTTAAATAAGTCTCTAAATTATAAAGCTCAAGTTCTGGGTTTTTAGTTAAATAAATTTTAATGGAATTATTTTGGCTAGGGTAAAATCATTTAGGAAGTCTGAAAATACCTTCTGTTCCAAGGGTTTTGGTATAAAAGTTGAATCATTATCTATAATGCCCAGAAGGCTCAAATTAATTTTGTATTATCAATGACAAGTTGAGCAAACAGATGAGAGTTAATATTAAGAAATCCACCCAATATATATGAGTATTATCACATACCTATTTTCACATATATATGTGTATACATAAAATAAGGATGTGTAACTATATGTATATCTGTGTAACTGAGATTTCTTCATATTTTTCTGCTCTTTAAGATATTATGACCAGACAGTTGGGATATCCTTGAGCATCAGAAGAAGATTTCCAGGAAAAAAAACCTGTAAACTTGGACACTGGTAGCAACATATTAAAGATTAATTTGGATTTTAAATTTTAAACATGAATGCAGCTGTTCTTTACTCAACAGAAGATGCCATTTCTAGAGCAATGCCTTTATCTTCAGCAGAAAGATGAGAATGACATAAACGCATATGGAGTGTTTATAGAGAAAAAAGGAGGTTCATTACAGTTGTGGTTTGTACTCCAGTGGCTGCTAATTCCCACCAGTACTAAAAGGCAATAAAGACCTATGTCACAGTGACATAGGTTGACCAAAGCTTGAAATCCTTGAAACAACCATACCATGCACAAAATGGTGCTATGGAAACTGCGAGACCAAGAAAACACACACACACACAAAAAAAAAAAATCTATGAAATGTAAATACAGTTTCATCCGCCTGGAAAACAGAGACAGTATTATTTTCACCATTGGAAAATACCTTATACTGCATGTCCTCTCATTTGGTTCCTACGTTTTTCCACAGTTTGACTTTTCTCACAGTAGATAATCCTTCCACAAGATTCAATGCTTACAGTACAATAACAAGGCTTTTCTACATATTCCTCCAAGTTATTTTTCTTAGCATGTGATCACCCTTTGAAAAACTCTGGCTTTGTAGCTGGTTTTGTCATCTAAACTTCTGCATTTAGAAATAGCTGTGTGAGCAGCGGGAGAATTTTTTCCCTGGCTTTGTCTCTGATTAGATTCAACTCTTGAGGCAGAGATTCTCCCTGGATGTTGCTGCACGGGCTGAGATTTCTGAAAGAAGAGATTACCAGTTGTGATGATCTGTTCCAGAATGGGTACATTGTGATGACAAAACAAATAAGACAGTGTTTATCTGAGCTTCTTGTCACTGAAACCACTATAGATGGCAAACTGGAGCCAGAATGCCATACTGGTATGAGAAAAAGGAAACAGTAATTGAATTTCTCTAGAAATAATTTTGTACTATTCCCATCAAGCAAAGAGATTAAAAAGGTTATGTGCAATTATATATAACTAAATGTTTTGAAGTCTGCCATCACTGGTAGTTCAGGAATTCACAATATCAGGAATTAAGCTCTAATTAAAAAAAAAAAAAACAAACAAACTAAGAACAAAAACAAAGCAACCACCACAAAAACAAAAGAAACCAAACTAAACCAAACCCATTCAAACAAGCGCAACAAAAAACCCCCAAGCAGCAAAACCCCAACATACTTCCCTGCCCCCAAAACCAACCAAACAAAATCACTAATATGAGAGTAACTTAAGATTCTTCCTCTTGATTTTGAAACCCACTTCTCCCAAAGCCAAACCTTTAATCTAAAACAGACAGAGAAACATTTCAGTCTAAATAAAAAATCTTTTGAAACATTAGGGGTTGCAAGTCAACAACATGCCAGATAAAGCCCAAAGTTTGGCAATGAAGGTCTTCTCATTTTGAGAAATTTCAAGTGTACACTTCATGTAAAAAAAAAAGTCTGGCTTTTAAGAGCAAGTGCACCTGGTGGTGTATTTACTTGTGTAAAGGATTTTATCTTAAATTCCATTGCACTCCAACTGTCTGGTGAAACAATATTTTAAAAAGCCCCACTCCCTGCTGATCTTATTGCTGTGTGTCTATAAGAAACACAGTGTGCATGTTGTTAATTTAATGCTGTTAAGAGAAACTACTAGAGTCTTATGCAAAGTATCAGGGAGAACTGTAATATTCTTTGTCCTTCTGAATAAAATGCCAGGTAAATCTCTTACCTTACCCTCTCTCCAGAGCCTCTGATTAGAAGCATAGACAGTTTACTCAAGTTTGAGGAACGTTACTTAGAACAAAACGCTAAATAATTCCTCTCATCCCAAACCCCTATAAATCTGTAAATTCTTCTTCAGTAATCTCTAATGTTTTGTAGACAAGGTGTGATTGATGCAAAATTTCAACTCCCACCCTTTTTTGGGGGTGTGGGATGGTAGGGGGGTGGGAAGTGGAATCTTAAAAGCACGGTGGTTGCTATTAATGTAATGTCAAACTGACAGCCTACATAGCTAACCATCAGTCCCAGTCCTGGCACTGGGCTGTGTGCCCCTCAGACGTGCTGAGTGACTGTATCCTTCATTTACCTTTGTGAAGTAGCTTAGATGCAAGCCACAGCATCTAAAAGGATGTCTTGGTTTGAAAGACAGGTGTCTGCTAAGGAAGGCAGGAGCCTCCCTTGGAATGGAGAATGTGACCCTCTTCCCTCCGAATTATTATAATTTTGAAATTAAGGGGCTTTCAGGCAAAGATATGAGGAATAGGAATAACAGTTACTAATATATATAT
>VYXC01008332.1:3580109-3598377 GCA_013397175.1 Platysteira castanea
CTTTTGTCTCTCTTAAGCACCCAGCAATTTGTCCCTTAGCATGGGGAAAAATTCTTTAAGAGAAGAAAAGAACAAAACAAAACAAAACCAAAACAAAACAAAACAAAACAAAACAAAACAAAAACAAAACAAAAAAAAAAACCCCAGAAAACAAAAAACTCCTAAAACCCCAACAAAGGATAAGGCTGAACACTGCAGAAAGTCAAGGGAGACAGGTAGTTTCTGCCTGAGGGTGACTCAAAGTTGCCTGAACTGAAATGGTATTCACAGTCTTCAGAGGATTACTAGAGGAACTGTGCAAAATAAGATCTTCCCTATCAGAGATAGAAGCTTCACTGTCTGCCTCTTTCAGCTGTTAAACTTCCATCCTATACTAGATAACTTCTACACAACTAGTCACGTTTAACAAGGCAGCAAGGCTCACCTTCAGTCACAGAAAAACATGCTGGCCATGGAACTCTGGAACTCTCAGAGCAGAAAAAAAATCACAGCTGAAGACAGTTCAAGTTCTGCTCTTAACCACCTTTCCACTGTTAATTGTGGAAGAGAATAAGAAGCATTCATGTTGTGGACCTCTGGATTCGGCTAGAAAGTTGCTGCTAAGAGGTCTCAGGATGAAATCAGCTGTTGTTTTTCTCTTTTCTTTTTAATTTTTACTCCTGTTTCTGAGAAGCCAATACCTGTTGAGCAGTCATATGCTGGCTTGGTTCCACCTGCTGGCAGCTCCAGGACTTCCTAAATGTAGCAGTAGTAGACACCGGAGAAAAATTTAACTCTAATTCACAACAGAAAGCGAATATACATAAATGCTTTATAAAGCATAAAAATACAAAACACAGCTTTTCTGCATCAAAGCTTTTCCTCAAAAAAAGTATCTTTGCATCAACTTTCAAATGTGAGCTTCATGTTAAAAGTAGATTTGGCCCTTTGCATCTACTCTGGTTGGATGCTTCAAGCTCAAAGCCTGTGTGTCCTAACTGAGCAATGACTATTTAGAATTTAGACTATAAAGAATGCATCTTCATTTTATTAATGGACTCCTTTGTCAGGTATTTGTATAAACTGTTGTGTGTTTGGGTTTTTTTCTTTCCTGAGTAGTGACTGGCTAGTCTTCCCTTTTTGAGGTAATTTTTAAGTAAAACAATAGATTGATAAGATGGTAAAAAAAAATTACTACCATCATTCTAGCAATTCACTATTGTGCTCATTTCTGCTACTGTATTTTGGGAGCAGCTGTTGGAAGTAATGGAATTATTCTGGCATAGAACTGAATTGCTAAATGAGACTTTTCCAACTATAACTATATGCCAGAGCAATCTTAAGGTGTTCTATTAAAAAACCATTGGCAAAATACAGATGATATTTTTCTTGAAAAAGTTGTTTAATGGATATTTAATGTTTCACTACTTGCTTCCTGTATTAAGGTCTTTAAAAAGGTTAAGTTTAGATAATCTGTATTTTTTACAGTTTTCAGAGACTGAATGCACAAAAATATCTGCTTAAATGTAGATGAACCTTTTGTCTTTTTTCTGCCCCCCCACCCTCACAAATGCAGGTAGTACATATGAAGATTTATTGTTACACATTCAGTATTAGAATGCTAGTTCTTTATGAATTCCTGTCTTTTTGTTTAACCTTCTGATTCTTTTAAAAAAGCTATCCAGATCTCATTAGAGTCTGCTGCTGAAAAATAATGCATTAAAATTTTTAGTAAGTTTTTTAAATTATTTACCTTAAAAGGTACTTTTATACTTAGTCTGAACCTCACTAACTGGGCTGTATTCGTGGATTTAAAAATACGCAAATCTTTTTGGGAATAGTTCTTTAATTTTTTATTTGATGTGCTGTTTTTAGACCAAACGTGTTTTTATCAGATGTTATACTTGCTTTTAACAAAATTTTCTTCCAGTTTTGGTGACTGGTAGCTTAACATAGATGTAAACATTTGTAAAATACGATGCAATTTTCTTTTCCCATGCAAAATTCCTCTAGGCAAACTAAGTGGCTTGTCTGACTCTGTACCAAAAAAGATGGAGGGCTGTAGAGTACATGGTTCACTGCTCCTTTCTTGCATCCATGGATCAGAAATACTGCAAAATTCATGACATATTAAAGCCTTCTAATTGCAATTTGAATGAATCACCATTAGTTGTTGTCTTGGGCAAAATGGCACTGACGTATGTCATCAAAAATGTACCATGGTGTATTACGCACTTACCCAGATGCAATTATTAGCTCTCATTAATGCAGTGTGCATTTTGGATTTTGTAGCAAAGGTTATTCAAAGCAGCAAATCTGAAAAGTATATTTCTTTCTATTAGTGCTCCTGACATGTTGCATTTTATTAAATTAGCTCAATAAAACTGATACCAGCATAAAACTCATGCATACTCTATCCTTTGAATGTGACTTGAAGAACTAGTGGCAGATGCAAGGAGTCCTGCAATTCCTCTTAAGAGGAATCCTGTGGCAAAACCTCTGGAGAATTATAATAAAATATCAGTGACAGACCGATAGTTTTAGATGAAAGAAATTTGATAATTTCCCTAATTGTGGCAAATATACTGTGCATCTTCCAGGTAACTTAGTCTCCACTATCCCAAATTTCCCTGCAAATGAGAATGAAAATAACTTGATCAGTGGCACTGAGAGGGACAGACAACTTTCAGTACGCGTTAGAAGCATTATACCAGACCTGTAGAGGCACTAAATTTTAACAGAGTTCTCCTTTGAGAATACTCACACTCTCTGAATATTGTTTATTTCAGCTCCTGTTTTTACGCATTCTGAAAAACTGCATATCACCTCTACGCCATGGAAGTAGTCCCATGACATAGGTCATCCCATCCCATGCTCTTTCCTTTCAATTCGGTCACCAAGTAAATTTAAAGAGTGAGAACCTTCTGTCTTACAGATATGTTCATTTTTTTTTAATATGGCTTGGCACAATAATCATCTTCAAAATCAAAACCAAGGAATATGTCATTGCATGATTCACTGGCTAACAGATGCACTATCCACACCTACATCATACGAGGTACTCTTGTAAATATGCCAAATACTGCTAGATTTCTTGGCTTTCTTCCCATTCAAAGACAAGACACACTTGGGATCCTTAATTTTCTTAAAAAGTAAAACATAAAGTTCTTAAGAAGTAAAATACAGACTCGTGAGCATTAGCAGGAATGTTGAATCTCATTTATATGAGAAATAGAATTTCAAAGAAGCTGACTGAACAAAACATGACATTTTAATTTCCTTCTTGAGCTTCAGTGCTCGCCTTTATGATACTCATTTTTTTAGTAGGAGCACAAAACTTTAGCTTCAGAGGATTTTTTTTTAACACCATGTTTGTTCATTCAGCTATTTAAAAATGAACCCAGTTTTCAGTCACTTTGGAGGTCTAGAACTCTTCTGTTTACGAAATGACTTTGGAATATAAGAAAATTAAATTAGTGGACACTAGTTACTCTACTTTAGTACCACCCTGACCTTGTCTGAGTCATGAGACATCCCTGAGAAAACATGGTTTACATGAATAATCTTTTCCTATCAACAGGCAGTGGGAAGCACCTTAGGAAAGACAACGTGAAGTTGTCATTGACAGTTCTCCAAAACCACCATCTCAATGTTCAATGGCAGCCAAAATAACCAACCAAATGTTGGACAGCATCAGGAAAACTACTGACAGCAATAGAAGAAGCCTCTTCTACATCTCAAGTACTGGCTGCTGTCCTGGTGCCTGTATTTCATGAAGGCTATAACAGATTTAGTGAATTCACGGAGAAAATGAGATAAAATTGACTAAAGGGATGGACTACACACCCATGAAGGGCAAAAATGTTGGTAAGCATCAGTTTGGAGAATATGAAAGCGATCAAAGTGCACAAAATCATGAAGGCAGTATATGACAAGAATGAAAAATTACTGTTGACAGAATGCTGTTATCATAGCAACCAGTCACAGAAACTAGTAGGAATTTTCCTTAAATAATAACTGGTGTCTTTGGAAGGTGTGATTTTGGGGGAAAAAACACGAGGTGTGTGAGGACAAAATAGGATGCTATTAAAAGTCATTCAAATGAAGAAAAGAATTCTTTGAATATTTTTAGTGATTGGGACGAGTGTGAAAACTGCAGAGCTTTAAGAATATCTGAGATTCAGGGATAACTAATGACAGAAATAGCACACATATAGTTGATTCTACTTCAAGACAAAGGAACAAGCTGAATGATATCCTGAGCATTTATCCAGACCTATTATTCTATGATTCCCTAGGTAATGGATTTAGCTAATACAGACCTACAGAGTACTTCATTCGGGTTCTTTCATTGCAGTTGCACACACAGAAATTATATAGTAAATACTGGCCATCAACGACCAAAGCAAAACTTTGTCAGACTTACATAGTTTCACAGCAATGGTATATGTTGTATTAGTATATGAATATTAGGGTTACCTAAGCCTATTTAACTCAATAAAGTATTAGGATTAATTTCCATTAATAAGCAGGACTTGACTAGCTTAATGCCTAGTTTAATATCTAAGCAAATCTGAAGATTCAGCTAAAGTAACCAAGTAGCTGTTTTTTGCTGGTCCAGGAGAGGGAGGTTTGAATTCTTTCTTTTTACTTTTCAAAGAACCAGTGAAACTGTCGTGGCCATAAGGTGTATAGTCAGGCATTAAAAGGTTAATATGTATCATTTTTTTTCTATAAACCTGAGAAAATCAGATACAGTATTTCCTGACATCAGTTAAAGAAAAAGAAACTAAAATTATATGAGACATTTGGCACTCCTAAATTCTATATGCATGTGAATGCAACACAATAGCTTTTCTTCTGTTATTTTGTTTTTAAAGATTTTTTTTTTCTGCATGAGAAAATGCATCCTGTACATGTGGCAGGCAGACCTCAAGTTTCTCTATGAAAGCTGAAATAATTTGTTGACCATTTTTGGCTCTCTTACATCTTTAACAGTATATTTAATGGATTCTTTTCAAGTATTTCAGCAATGCTAAAATATTGTTTGAATTTGCTGTGGAATGGCAGTGCCTGTTTAATCTTTTGTTCAAAAATCCATCTGAATGGTGGCATATTCAGAAATGTGCAGAGGCAGAGAGCATTATTCCATGGAATGGCAGTGCAGTTACCACAAATTTTATTCTTGTTCTAAGTATGTGACAACATGAAAAAATAAGAGATTTCTTTCATATGATGAATACCATTAAATAGCATATTTGAATATTGATTTACTGCTGACATTTGTAGTAATAAGCAATCAGCTACACAATAGAAAAAAATGCACAGATTTTCTAAATGATACACACTCAATCTATATTTTCTAGGTTGCTGTAATGGATATAAATGCATGTATATATTGAAAAGTTCTGGGGTTTTTTCAGACACTAGAGTGCATGGGAAGAGTTTTAGCAAGTTGAGAAGCAGGTAGAATAGAAACATATTTTTCACAGCCTGCAAAATCTTGCTCTAATTTTGCAAGCATGTCAATAGCCCTACTGAAATCACACATGAGACTACTCACGCATGTAAAGCTACTTGCAAGTGTAAATATTTGTTCAAAGAGACAGGGAATTGCTCTAGGTAAGTATTCTTCATGTAAACAAGGCTGATAAGAAATGCCTGGGTTAGGAGTCTTCTGTAAATAGCAAAGAGACTTAGGATGTCTCCATTGCCAATATCAGTAAACCTCCTTTAGCCTTTTCAGTGCTGAAGGATCTACAGAAAGACAATATTGTGATAGTTCGTTTAACATAATAGAGGCCATTGCTTATTTGCTCAAATCAGAACTTTGTTGCTATTTTTTTTCTCTTTTTGTTTTTTTGGTTTTTTTTTGGACTGCCTGTAGTAGTCTAATCAAGATAAGATTCTAGTTGGCAGTAAAATGTTGATGCTTTCAGAAATTGCTTCTTCATGCCTAAATATCTTGCAGTGTAGTGATAGTCTAACCATGAAAGTCTTAGCCTTTTCTCTTTTTTTTAAGCTTTCTGACACATGCAGCAACATATGCAAATTCATGAACAATTTCTCTGCCATCCTTTCAGTTGGAAAATTCAGTTAAGAATCACACAGTAGGGCAAAATGTTTTTCTGTGTAGTAAGAGTGGTTTTTTCTCCCCACTGAAAAAAATAGGAACTTGCATCTGTTTAGGTTATTCTGCATTATTTTTATCAGCACATATCAAAGAGTTCTTATCAAAACTAAATATCTTTACTTCACTATTATTCACATCAATGAGGAGAAAAATGTGGGTTTTGAAGCTGTCAGATCTCATAAACTAGTTTTCTCTCTGGAGAGCCACATGGAATAATTCCAAGACCAAATATGCCTCTTTTTAATTAGGTTAGGTCCCAGATATTACATTTCTATCATATTTTGTCATAATGCTGGCTTCTGTGCCTGAATTTCTTTGCCACAAAAAATATACTTTGGTGTAGATAGGATTGTCAGTAGGGACTGATTTAGCTGCAAAATGAGAAATGGCCTTACCTAGTCCCCTGGAGAATTAATAATGTACTCTCCAAGAGGCCATTTGCTCTTCCAAGAAGACTTCCTAATCTGAATGAGATACTTTCATCTCTTAGAATTTCTGGATATAAAGAATTTGAAAGAAAATTGTGATGTTCCTTCCTTTTGTATATTTCAAAGGCAAGAATGCTAAGAAAATATTAAAACTGAATTGCTTTTTCAGTGACTTACTGTAGTTATATGTCTCTGCAACAGAATTAGGGTTAGTTATGAAACAGGTCTTAATGATTCTTCAGAACTTGCTTAGTATTTTTGGAAGATGGTTATGCTGCAGTACATAAGACCATGAGAAAGGTCCAGCTGGGTCCTGGGACTCTGCCCTATAATCCTGCTCCTGAGAGGAAATATCTAAAGCAGGCAAAAGTTAGGCTAAGCCTACACGATACCTTCCATCATGCTCTCACAGTCTCCAGAAGCTTCGTCTTAAGTATCTTCCTGTGTCAGGTGTGGCAGTATTTGGTAATTCTCAATTCATTCTCTGCCATGTATTTGTCCAGTTTCCTCTCAAAGACACACTGTTTTTAACATCTGTAGTATCTTTTTGTGTAGGCTTCCATAGATCTGATACCTGTTCAGTACATATTTCAGTGTTCATAATGAAATACAGAGATAAAATATTAACTGCCTCTCAGAATGTCTAAACAACAAAAGGGAAATAAAAGAGGTTTTTTAAACATCTTTACAGATCTCTAAATTACCAGCAGTATCATAGCAGGTTTAGCATTGCATTTAAGGAATTTTATTTTGCCTGTTTTCCGATCAGGAAAGTTAGTAAATGCTTCTGCAACTATAACTGAATTTATAATCTTTAGCCAAAAAATAGTATCTTCTTCACTAGTCCTTTACTGGTACAGATTACTCCTTTGGAAAGCCTTAAGGCATTTATATTAAGCATCGTGTATTGAAAGTTTACTTGAGTCGAATCCCTTACTTTGTATTTGTTATTTGTATATAAATAAACAGTCATTGCAGAAATGTCTGTGTTATTAAAATCAACCAGTTGGGCACAGAGAAATTGACTAAGGCTCATGCTTCACAGAAAAATCAGACTAAGTTGACTAAGCGCAAACAAGTAAGAAGAGATTCAAAATCACCCCGAATGTCTCCATTTAGCATCATATGGAAAGCTGATGAAATTGTACACAAGCATCATTGAGTACAACTCTTTGTCCCAGTACTGATCCTGAAGGAACCTCATAAATTCTTGCTGTACATCCTGTGGCATATCAACATGCTATTTTAGAATTTTATGCATGTGTGTTTGTGTGTGTATGTGGTTAATATCTGGCAGCAAGGGTTTGGCATGAACAGGCAAGTTAGCTGTTGAGTAACTACTCACAGAGAGCTAGATACTCTTGGAAGTCTTCTGGTTGTATTTATAGGATTTTGGCCCAAAGACACCTTTAGAGCCTGCCTCTTGAGCACTGGAGGTCGTAGAACTGCTCCAAGTAATTCTTAGAGAAAGGAAGAGGAAAATGGATAAATTTCTGAAAGAAATTTAAAGTAAATTCAGAAAGTGTTCCATCTTCATTTTAAGAGCTCACATTACAGAGAATCCACAAAGACTTCTGCAAGTTATTTCAAGCAATATTATGTTTTCAGTCAAACCAACACTTTTTCTAATTCTGAATTTGTTCATCATTTACTTCTACTTTTTGTCTTGTTACTTCTTTGCCTGGTAAATGACAGAACCTTTCACACTCAACCATTGTCTTAACTGAAGATGGGAGCAGAGGAAAATAAACCTTTTTTCTTGGTTTAAAAAGATGAAGGATTAAAAAAAAAAATAACCACATTAGGTGTTATGTAAAACGGTGTTAGAAACTTTAAACATGGAACATTTGTGATTGCTATTATAATGTGCAAAAGAAGCAGAAATTTTCATTTATCTTCTTCCTAAGTGTTTAGTACCTTATCTACAACATGATGCAGACTACCTTGATGCCTTGTTGGGGCTGCCTAAAAACAGAGACTAGACAAAATTAAGAGCATAAAAACAGGTATTTATTGAAGGGCTTTCAATAAGGTACACTATGCAGAGCACTAGGTCAGAGCACTAGGGCTACACCCAAAATGGACAACAGGTCATGAGTTTTCCATACTTTATAAGTTTGGTCCATCTGCATATCGGGTTTAATCTTCCAGTTACAATTTCAGGTAATGATGTCACTATCCCAAGTTTGTTCCCCCTTTTTAGAGGCTTTGTTGACATATTTTGGGGCCTGGGACAACAAGGGGTCCTTGAGTCTCAGGCCTAGAGAGGATTTGTTGTGTCTAACCAGAATGGGAGAACAGTAGCTAACAGGCTATAAGCAGTTTTAGAGTTACAGACTAAAGCAGTACAGGATCTGAAAAATATAAAAGCCAAAATCATAAGCCATCAACCTCACTATGGTACACTGTCTGTCACTCATTCTATTCCCAGGTGACGGAAGTTCCTCTGGGAACAGGAACGTCCTCCCCTAATCACAGGCTAATGAATTCTAATCAAACTCTGCTTCAGAAAATAATTTTTCTGAACCTGAAGTAGATAAGGGGTAGGGCTTGCTTATCCGCATTATCTCTGCATTGAAGATTTCAGATAAGAGCATAAAAATCAGCTGTAGAGGAGAAAAAACCTTGATCACTCTTGGAGAAAGGTTAAGATATAAAAATTTCATTAAGATTGATTTTGGACTTTGGTGGTCTTTGAGTTAATTAATTAAAAGCAGAAACAGATGAAAGATACATATTAATATTAATACCTAATCAGAAAGAACTTCCTTCAGTCAACATAAGAGGAGGAACCAGGGAGACCTTTACTAAAGCATGTGACTTGGCCTTCAGGCCCTTTTATAGCACTTCTTCCAACAGTGCTGGCTGAGAGAAGGAGTGCCTTTCAGGCTGTTTTAGAGCATCAGCAGCATTTACATGCTGTTAGTACTGCATGCCCTGCTTTTGCAATGATCCCCGTCTTCATTAGGAATGCTCTGCAGTACTGAACCTCTACCAGCTACACAGTGATAATAGCCTCAGCTTGGAGTGGCATGAAAATAGATGACCTCTAGTATCAGTGATGACAATGAACACATGCATGGTCTGAAATTACTCCCATCATATTTCACGTCCTATTATATACATTGGAATTGGAACAGGCTCAGGACAGCAATGTTTATGTAATCAAACTCAGTGAATAGGAATAGAGTGCAGAATTGAATTCAGGAAATGTTGGCAGGCATCCTCAAACCTCACCTATCTTTGTGTGTCCTTTGTCTTTAGAGACATGTGAGATTGGATGCCTGTTGTTCACTGTTGAGAGTATTTATCTCCACAGCTGATGATAAGCTGTAATTTTCGTTGCTAAGACAATCTGAACCATAACATTTTTTTGCATATCATTATCAAAAGCTACATAATATTTTTTCTCCAAGAATTCTCTTTGTTTCAATAGTACTGAGGTCTGTGTGTATCAAAATTATTTTTCAGTAAATTATTTAATTTACAACTTAGATAAATTTGATTTTACTGTAACTCTAATTTCAAATCTAATTATATTTATGCAATAGTTGTAGATCTTTAGGTTCAGAGTAGGCATACTGCAGTAAATAGAAACACAGTTGTTTTATGGATTTATATTTTTTTCCTTATGCCACCATTACATTTTGGTTTTTACCAATAAACATTACATACTTTCAGCAAGGAAAGCATATCCAAGGAAGACTGAAAGGTTCAGCTTGAGGCATTTTCAAAGGATGCTTCCTTCACGACAGATTTGAAGGAAGAAGAAGGATATAAAAAAACATCATGAGGACCTGGAAAACAGGCATATCTAAGGGATAGAAAAATCTCTACCTAAATGCAGGCCATTTAGAGAACTGGTTCCTTGCTGCACAGAGGTGAGGCACTGCCAAAGAAGGGGGTTGTAACATGGAGAATGGGGCCCTCTGTGTACCTCTGCTCAAAAGTCCTTGCCCCTTGTTCACCTGTTCTCTGTCTCACTGCTCAGTGAAGAACAAAGCTGTAGATGATTAGCATGTATTAGCCACAGTGTAAGGTTTTTATGCTTTCTTAAGATATGATTTTGTTTGAGGAATGGTGCTTGTTTCAGATAAAGAACACAGTTTTTAAACCTGCGACATTCAAGTATTTGAATTAATCATTTCTCAGCTGAACAAAGAAATGCTGTTTGATGCTTCATAAACATGTCCAGTACAAACCATTGCTCAAAAGAGAAGTTATTTCCTTCTCAGGCTTTCATATGTGTCCCAAGAGGTTATAGTCATTCTGTGCATGTGTGCATGTGTGTGTTTAACCACTTAAAAAAAAGAAATAAAAAGGCAGCTGATGTCTTTATCATAATAGCAGCCTTTGAAATCACACTTGTGTTTTTTGAACACAGCTATTTTGAGCAATAAGCTACACAGACACATATTTGAGCTAAAAAAATTTCCTAGACATATGTAGTAGCCATAAACACTCCTTTGCTCTCAGCCTCTACATGTTCACTCTTCCTTGTATGAAGTATGAATTAATCCTCTCCTCTCTTGTCAGATTACAGGTGGTTTCTCATCTCCTTTGACTCACAAGGTCTATCAGGGTACCTTTTGAAACAACGATGAATCTTTTAGGTAACAACCCACTTTCCTTTAAAAATCACATCTGCTGTCTGATGCTAGGTGTCACTCTTCTGTCTCTATGATTTCCATAAAGGATTCTGCTGTCATGACAGTTTTAAGCTGATATAGCTATGCTAACATTAATGGAATTGGTCCTGGTTTATTCTTGAGTAACAATAGACATAGACCAAATTTATTTAAAAGACAGCAGAGAGCAGTTTATACTACTGTTTTTAACTAAATGCTAATTTGAGTTGTCAAACCGAATTATTTAATTAATAAGTGGCAATGTTAGACCAGTGTAACTAACTTGACTCTGAAGTTAGCTCCTTCCTAAAAAGTGACTCAGTGAACTGAAGAATCAAAACTCAAGTTTATCATTCAGATTTATTAAGTATACTCAGAAGTCTAACAGGAGAAGATGCATGATAATTTTAAAATAGTAAAACTGTATTAGAAACAGTGGAACTTTCTCTGTTAAACAAAGTAAAACAGGTTCCATAAAAGAATTTTCTATTTTCTATTAGACATATGAACACTTAAAGTATACAGAAGGATTGTTTCTAAAACTCTATACTGTAAACGTTTTTGGTATCAGGAAAATGTCATTGTAATTCACATAGACAGAATTTCTCCAGAGGTGTCTTGCAGAGACCACCTCTAGTTAGTGCAAAATACAAACTCTTTTGCTTGTCCACATCTTAGAAATTGCCAATAATGTAATGAAATGCTTTTGGTTTTTGGTTTTTTTTCACCCTAATACTAGATCAGTATTTTGATGCTTGATATAAAGTTTGGGTTTGATTCCAGCTTATTAAAGGAAATGAAAATACCTCCAACATAAGGGGCAAATGAGGAGAAACGAAAGACTAACAAAACAGACTCAATTTTCTTCTGTGAACTGATACAGAGATAGAATTGGAGATAACCACAGCAACAGCAAAAACTTATCAGAAGTATTCCTTGAATTTTCTGTAACTGTGTATGAAAATCCCCAGACTGCTTTAAGGTTTCAAATCAGACAATGCCCGTGAAGGTTAGAGATTTCTGGGAAAATATCTCTGTATGGTGTACTGGCGTTAAGAAGCTATCTAACAAGGACAACCTGATGCTGCATGTTCCAATTACTGTGAGCTGTTATCGGGACTTTTTGCAAAGCTCTTAGATTTCTTGATAAATAAGAGACACACAGTGCTATGTTTTATTGTTATGGTTAATGACAGTGATTTCTTGGCATGACAGCCAGGGAGATACAAAGACAAACTGAGCTCTATACAATAACTGGTTTTTTTGCCTAGTGCTAGCATTTTGAACTATTCCTGATTTTTTATAGACAGAATCAAATGAAACAGCTTCTGAATTATCCCTATCTTTTAACCAATGTGCAGCTTCCAAAAATGACAGGCATTTCTTCTTGGAAGAGTTATTGTGGTTAAAGGAAAATTTCTTTACTGCTTGGAAATTTAACTCTCTTGCTTGTTCAAATCATATTCTGGTATGAAAATTTCTTCAGCTGCCAAGAAAAGGGCTGAGAATTTCCACCTACTGCCTAAAGAAAGCAAATTCTTTGTGTCTGGAATCAGTGAAGTTTTGGTCAGTTCAAAATAATCTGATCTGACCTCAGCCCTGTTTAGGACAAGTTTGAATGCACTGACTCCCGTACATCAGCCAGAAGTGACATCTGCCTACTAATGGCTGTTAAATAGAACTGTTGCAGTGGGGATAGCCTGCAACCTTCCCTGAAGGCAGCTTTGTCTGTAGAAAGAATCAGGAACAATAATCTTGATAGATGTTCATAAATGCTCTTTATTTTCTCACAGCCTCATGGCTGGGCCTGGCACAGACTGACTACAACAACTGCCCCAGAATCATGTGAACACCCACTTAAGTACAGGATTCACTGGGCGGAGTTACATTTGAAAAGGCCAGTGAGGAACAGGATTTAGACACAATAGCATCAGGGAGCTTGGAAACCCTGTGTAACCTGACCATGCTTCCACTCCCAAGGCCCATCCCCCCCAGGGGCACCTCCATAAGAACACTGAAAACCTTACCAGAAAATGAATGTCGGTGTAAAGATTTCTCCTTCACTAGTGGCATTTTCTTTTTCTTTAGCTGTTCCTTATTCGTCCAGTTGCTTTGCTCCTGGCTCTGCATTCAGTGCACTGAATGCTGTTTGGACTTGTTCAGCTATGTGTTTGTTATTGTCTTTTGACTTCTGAAGAAATGCCATTAAGATGGACAGTACGGAAATAAATAAAATAGGATTCTAGAAGGCTACATCCAAAAATCCTCTTATGGATTATGGATTCTTATTTCCTAAACACAATAGCTGAGATTCTATACTGCATGTTGCTATAGAAAAGCCCCACGTCACAGCCTTGAGGAACAAAAGAAAGCCGCAGTGATGTTAAGCTTGTCTTACTATTTTCTCCGGGTTGGATATTGGTCATGCTAGTATTTCAAAATGCCTCAGGAGAAGAGTAGCCTTTCTGACTGTCTGGTGGGATGTAGTACCACACACTCTTTGCTGCCCTGCAGAACCTTGTCCTGGTTTTACTCCGTGTTCTCACCCTCAGCAGGCTATTAACATCAGGTTTATAAAAGTATTACTTTGTTCAGAGCCAAAATTAGCCTTCCCAAAGAAACCTGGAATATTAGAGAATACATAGACCATGCAGACCTTCTGCCTGACAAAAAAAAAAAAGAGAAGCATAGGGTAAAAATTTTACCAGATTTTTTAAAGAGAGGGCTGTTTGTTAATATTATTAACAAACAAGTTAAGTTTTATTAATATTATCTTTATCTCCTCTGTTCTCAATCTATTTAGGTTCTAGAGACCTTTAAGAGTTTCTTGATTTCATTTTTTTTGGCACAGTCCTTCTGCACAGACTTATTTAAATCAGCAAAACTAAACCATTGGCCTACCCAACAGATAAAAGCTTAAACAAATAAATAGACCTTATAATATAACTTGAAGGAAGCAGGTGCAGTCAAAATTCAGAAAAGTAGATTACAGTGATGAAGGCTCTTCAGAGACATTATAAAATTCCAGCTGAAATAAATAAATATGGAAACTGTCAGTCTGAGAAACCCAGTTTATTCTGTCTATCTATCTAGAGAAAAAAACTTTTAAAGAAATGAAAACGTTAGCCCATAAATGGCAAAACCTTCCCCCAGCTTGCAATTTGCCATGAATTACATTCCCAGCGGAATATCTATATATTATGTACCATTAAAAAATCATTTAAAAAAAGTAGGAGAAGAGACAGTTAAAATTTGTGGATAACTTTTGATTAAATAACTCTCATCATTAAACTCTGAAAATTTTAAATTAACATAACTAAAAAGTCATTACATTTCAAAAAATTATTGAGCTTCATATCTGTTTATGTGTTCAAAGATACAGTTTTGTCCTGAAAACACTGAAACTGATTAATCAAGTTCAGCATGAAAGCTATGATACTTTGATCACCTATAAAAGACTTGATCAGAACCAGAAGACTGTGATTTTTTTATTGGTTAGATGATGTTTTACAGATAATTGACTTACTGAACATCTGTCATTACTTCCTCATTCAGTATAGACAAACAGATAAAACCAGCTTAAAATAGTTCCGAACTACGTGCAGCTACGACAGAATTAGGGGCTTTCACACACTCATTTAGCTATTTACTTGCTTTCTTTCCAAAACAGAAATTCTGGAAAGTTGACAAAACCTAGAATAAAGAATTTTCCCTTCTTATTTTACATGATTAATTTCTTTTGGGCAGAGATGTTAACTACCTGCCTAAAATTTATTAAGCCTTATTCCCCTGCTAATTTTTGGCTGATACACATTACTTCTTCCATGCAGCTGTAAGCTCAGTTTAAGGGATCCTTTAAACATCCAAAGTATACAGACATTTATAGTGTGAAACTAATGCAAACCAGCAAAATATACCAGTTTTTCTGTGCCACCATTGGCTGTAAAAAAGATCTGTTTATTTACACCTTCTGAACATTTGGCAACTCTGCCCGTTTTTACAGGAACATACTGCTAGGAACCTAGGCAATGAAGAGCCTACCTTAGAGAATGTAAAACCTTGACAAGTAAATATCCTTATTGTTATGTATTTTTGAAAGCTAAAAACATTCAAACTTCTTTCCCATTACATTGTGTTCCTCTGCTTTTTATTTTTTATTTGATCTCAAAGCCTATTGACAATGAATGCAAGAAGTAATAGTCTCAGTTTATTTAACTTCACTTTTCTTTTACAATTAACTTTCCATTAGTAGTGCCTCCTCTTCTTTTTTGCCATAGGCAAGCTATTTATTTTTACAGTACTTGTGCATTTCATTATTTTCTCTGAAATTAGAACCAAGGGCATGAACTTAGGATGCTCTACTTCATCCTCAGAATGATATTCTTGACTCTTATGCTGCCAGTGGCTTTGAGTCATTAATCACTAATTTTATTTGTTATTTTTACTATTCACTTCTCAAATACATGTGATGTCCTGTGCAGTCCTATTTAAACAAGTAAACAAACATATCTCAAACATCTTTTCTCCTGTTTGTTCTCCTGGATCTCTTCTACAATCTCATAATTGCTTCTTCCCTGTATAACTAATGTGCTAAAGTGCAAAGTCACAGAAATGGGCAAACTGTGCCAGTAGCTGTATTTCCAATCAAATCAGATGAAAGCTGTTGTGTTCATACTCAACACCCTGATGACTCAGAAATGAAGCCTTTACTTCAAACAATGTTCTTCAAGAACCTTTTCCATATTAGATCCTGAAAGAATTTAATTTCAGATGTCTCATGCTTTTAACTTCTTGAAAAGAGCTTTCGAGGACACTTTTTTTTTAGTCCTTCAGAAGAAGAGATATTTTGAGCTTTCCCAGAGAAGAGGGACTGGGAATAGGTTCATTGCCCTCACACACTGCATAAATATACAGTCAGAAATTTGAATTCCTGAGTTTGTCACACTTCAAAATGCCAATAATGTGAATGCTACGAGTGTTTCTTGCTTTGTACTGCCAGTGATACCTACTTTGTATTTTGGAATAATAAGGAATACGAAGCATCTGGTCTTCTTTAGATCATGCATGCACAATTATTCAAGATACAAAATAACAGCATGGGATAGGAAGCATAAGCTCTGATCTCAATGTTTTTCTTGAAGAAGATTATATTAAGTGCTAATTATGGCACATCTGCTTATACTGTATAGTGCTAGCCTGAGTAAGAAGTCCAAAGAAAATCAAAAAGTACTGTAATTACATACTACTGCTGCATACTACCACTGAGTAAGATGGCAGAATCTGGTCCATATGTTTTTGAAATATTTGTCTCACTAAAGGGTAAGCATTTATCAAGCTACCTTGCTTATTACTCTAGCTCTTTTAACTTGAGATTTATATCTTGGACATGCCAATTATTCCATTTCATTTTTTTCTCAACAGAAATTCTGCTGGTTTATAAATTACTATAAATATTACTGAAAATCCATCTGAGCAGAACTATTTTTTAATTCAAACACCCTGTCTGGCAGGTGTGATATTTAATAAACTTTCTTGGATTCTATGATAATAGAATATAAATAGGCTTTCTTGGATTCTAAGATAATGATCTTTGCTTTTACCCTGAATCTGAAAAAGAATAAAAACATATTTTCAGACTACAAGAGACATCTTTTATTTTTCCTATAAATACCCTGTTGTCTTTGTATTAAGGAAATGGTGCCCACCTCTAAAGCACCTCAAAATGTTTGATCTCCTAAATAAATCAATGAGACTTTTCTATTTGTCGTCACACCCCAGACCTTCTTTTCACTTACATGGCTCTGGCAGATAGTGTATCTAATATTTATTTTATATTATAACCATGCAAAGTATAAAATATATGAAACCCTCACACTGAGTCTTGCTTCCTGTAGGAAGAAATGTGATGTACAGCATGTGGAGTTAAAAAAAATAAGCATAATAAAGTCTACATTTCAGAAGTTTATTCAGAAGTTTCAGTTTATTAACGTTACTTTATACTGAGAAAATAGGCTTCTTAGGATGTGTTGGGACAAATCAGAAAGGAGATGAGTTTCTAGCATAGAATTAGTTGCATTTTAAAAAATTATTTTAACTCAGTAGCACAGAGAGAGAGCATAAGCAATCAGTTCCTAACACAAGAAAAAAACCCAAAATTCAACAGAACAGAGAAGCTTCTAACCTAGGGCAATATACAGACTGCATTCAAAGTATTCACCCTCAAATTTTAAGTCACTCTCATGCTACTTTAACTACCTTTTTAATTGCAATTTACCCTTTTATGTTACAGATACCTACTGTCACATAAACACATCATCAAATATAATAATAATAATAAAAAATAAATAATAATAATAATAATAATAATAATAATAATAATAATAATAATAATAATAATAAAAGGAAGGAGTGTGTTCAGAAAGGTCATAGTGTAAAAGCAGGTTCTGAGATGTGTGCAAACTAGGGAAATATCAGTGAATTTGTTGATAGTGGAAATACGTGAAAATATTGTTAAGCAGGTAAATTTGAGACTATTGAAAACAAGGCAGGTTGCAAGTACGCCTGCTTCATAATAACCAAAGTTCCCCCCATTTCTGGATTTTAATAGCACTTAATTATACTTTCAGTAGGTCAAATAAGAGATAGGATTTTTAAAATGTCATATTCTATCATGGTATAGACCACTTGGAGCCATTAAGGTCTATATGAGTTCAATAATACCCATTCTGAAACNTCAGAAGTTTATTCAGAAGTTTCAGTTTATTAACGTTACTTTATACTGAGAAAATAGGCTTCTTAGGATGTGTTGGGACAAATCAGAAAGGAGATGAGTTTCTAGCATAGAATTAGTTGCATTTTAAAAAATTATTTTAACTCAGTAGCACAGAGAGAGAGCATAAGCAATCAGTTCCTAACACAAGAAAAAAACCCAAAATTCAACAGAACAGAGAAGCTTCTAACCTAGGGCAATATACAGACTGCATTCAAAGTATTCACCCTCAAATTTTAAGTCACTCTCATGCTACTTTAACTACCTTTTTAATTGCAATTTACCCTTTTATGTTACAGATACCTACTGTCACATAAACACATCATCAAAT